>JAAGAY010006996.1:0-17544 GCA_011801015.1 Ardeotis arabs
AAAAAAAAAAAAAAAAAAAAAAAAAAAAAAACCCAAACCAAAAAAAAACCCAAAACCAATAAAAAAACTTGTCAAATTTTAACTCTAATTACTGACTTCCTAAGTCAAAGTTTTGCATAGGTTATAAAATAGTGAAGAATTAAAATGTATTCAAATTGTCAGCACTTAGATTCATGTAGCCAAAGAACACCTGTTCAATCAATGTGACAATATTAAAAAGATAATCAGATATTATTTATGATAAGGAATGCCAGTAAAGTTGATTACAAGTTATGTCAGAAACAGGTCAGAGGTGTTGTGATACAGTTGTGTGGATTTTTATAGAAGTTGGAAAATGTGTTGACATTTCATTTTTATTGTGAATATGAGAAGAAACTTCAAGATGAAGTGTACCAACTTCTAAAAATAAATTTATAAATAGTGTAGACTGAGAAAGTTTTTTGATTGTGGTTAGTTTTCATCAGTTAATGAACTGCTTTTTATTCAAAACTAAATTGAAATTTTAACACTTCTGTTAAATTTCTGTTGGCTTCTGTATTCCAAAGATTCCTAAGGCTAAAGGCAATTGCTGCATTTTGCTAATGTTACGCACCCTTCCCCTTTCTTCTGAAATTTCTATTTGTCTTGATGTGATAGGCATCAGAAAGCTGCTCATGCTTTGTGGTCTGTGTTCTCTTCAATTTAGGTGTCGGTGAGCTTCACAGGATGCTTTCTGTGAGCTTTGCAGCTATGTGGAAAGTTTTGTCGTAGTATGCTCTGCTGTCTTCATCTTGGTCCTGGCTCAGCTGTCTCAAGGAAGCTATGACTAACTTGCCCTTTTTCTCCAGCTGTGCTAAAATAGCTTGTGGTGTGGTTTCTTTTGTGTGTTTAAAATAGTAGAAAATATATCTGACTTTTAACACATCCATTGCGTCTGTTAGAAGCCAGTAATTTTACTTTCATAAGGTGAAAGCTTACAAACATAAAAGCTTTGTGATATTTTGCTTCTCTCAAAAATATTTCTCTCCAATGCAAAATATTTCCCTGCAGCACAAGAGGTCACTTTTAATGAAAAGATCTATTTCTTTAACTTCCTAGGGTGTTTCTTGTTTTATAACAAAAATACTTTCCACTTGAGTAGCATTTTTTGCAGGATACCCAAAAACCAAGCAATATCACTGTCTCTACCTAGTGTCATCTTTTCCAGCAGGGAGCAGTGTATCCAGAATAAGATAAAAGCTTCAACCACACTTCAAACTAGCTGTTCCATTCTGCTGCGTAAGCATCCCATTCCTGAGAGAAGGCTCTCAGTTTGTTTTCTCCCCTGCTTCCCACAGGGTCATGCTGCGTACCAGGAGTTTTCTGTTCTTGCCTTTGAGATTCTGGGTGATAACGATTAATGAAGGTCAAGTGCTTGGTGGGCATCACCAGTAGAAAAATCTTGTGATAATGCAGTAACTTTACCTCTCGGATAATACCAAGAATATAAAATGACAAAGTACTTGAAGAAATTAATTCTGTTTTAGCATAGTGGCTAGATTGAAATTAGCCAATGTTATTTACGGGAAAGAAATTTTACATGAAACTAGTGAAGATGCTTTTTGACAGAAGTGGTGAAGCGTTGGGTTGGAGGATTGCCTTTTCCCTCTCTGAGGGCAGCCAGCTGGTGAAGCTCTCCATCTGCTGGTGCCAGGTAGTGGATGCAGGCAGGGCTGGAAGCAGCATTCCTGTTTCTCAGATGTAGCAATGGCTTTTGCCTTCAAGAAACTCAGTTCTTACATTTGCTTTTTAGTTAAAATAACTTCCAAACATATCTCAAGATAATAACTTTTTAGGAAGAAGGGATGGTAAAAACTGTTGTTTTAGTCACTGTAGGTGATCTCACTTGTTAACTATCATTTGATTCAGTAGTTCATTGAACTACTCAGGCAAGTTCTACATTTCCTGTCTAAATTGTCCCTTTTTTTTTTTTTTCAGAAATAGAAAGGGATGTTCCTGTGCAATTAAACACACACAGGCCTATTCATTCTGACATGGAGCCCTAGGATGCTGAGAAGGGCAGTTTTTCTCCTCTCACCAAAGGTTTTCCTGCTTGTTGATAATTGCGCCTTGTGACTTTTCAACCTCTTTCCACTCCATGATGTCAGTGAGAATTGGTTTTGCTTCAGACAGAAGCACACAGCTGTGTGGTGGTCAGTCATCATTTCACTCACGATTTTACCAGCGCTCTGGCAACCCTGAGCGTTCTGACCCTTCTCCCCCCACCCTGTTGGTTGTAGTTAAGGAGAAGCATTCTGACGGTATGATCTGGTAATTTGAGCCTGTGAGCTTGGAGTTTTAAACCTAGCTGTATATCTTAGCACTGGTATTATATGGTTATTCATCTTTATTAGTGACTTGGTGTCTTATGTAAAGTAGTGCAGGGCAAGGATAAGGAAGCAAACATGTCAGAACTGAAAATAGAAGTGAGATTTCCTTTGTTTGGAAGACTGTGATGGCCATCTAGACAGGGGAAGGGATAAGAATTGTACAACATTGGTGTTGGATACTGTAGGAACTTTTTTTTTTAAAACAAGAAGAAAACAGCAGACCAAAACAAATGTCAAAGTTTAATCATAGTTTTCCCTTATTTAGGATTATGTGCATCTTTACATATGCCCTTTCTGCTCAGAACTGATCTTTAATAGTTTTAGTATTGTTTTGATTATAAGCCTGGTGTTCAGAAAAGTGAATCTACTCATTGGACTACAGACCAGCACATGAGCACGTTTTTTGCATTCAGAAGGATGTTTCAGTGCTTTACTTCAGAATCATTGCTATTTGCAGTTTAATAAACTCCAAAAGTCTTTGTTTAATGTTGCAGTGGGGGGAAAAAAAACCACCAAATTTGAAGTTACTTGTAGTTTCTGGATGTTTCCATTTGGTTTTATGGAGAGGTTTGTTAGTACTTTTTTGATAGAGATCTGTTAAAACATGTTGAAAACTGTTCTAAGAAGGTTCTTCATTTGAAGTGTTCAACCATAAAAATTGTGTTGCCGTGATCCTCACAATGTAAACTTAGGAACCAGCTTCGTTCTGATAACTTAAATGCCCTTGGGCGTCTGGCTTGTGCTTGTGAATTCCTGACTCACGAGTTTGCACAAATAGGCACATGCAAAACAGGAATTTGCTGAATTGCGTTGTTCTCAGATAAAACCTTACATTCACAATTTTAAAAAGAATACTTGGTGAAATATGGTTGTTTGAAGAGGCAGGTGGAATTTTTTGAAAGGTGATACTCAGCAAAGCAATTAAGAGTCGAGGTGAGTGTGTCTTTGGTGTTTTTTTTCTTTCTGTGTCAACTAGGTTACCTAGAATGTGCACCAAGATTCCTTATGGTCTTTTTCTTCTTTTGGCTATCTAAGCTGACTTTGTAATTAATAACTTGCTCACTGTGGGGTAGTCTGTTCATCTAGAAGTAGTGGATTAAACTTTTTTTTTTGTTTTCCTTCTTCCAGTCTTCTGTTGCTATTTTGTTGGTAATTCCTGCAACATTCAAAATATTAACATACGGATTTTATGTGTTTAGTGATTAACAGTGTAACAACTGCAGATAAAATACAGATCTGAAGAAATTATTTCAAAGTGCATATGCCGTGTAGAATTCTTAAAACTTGCTAGCGAACCTAAGAGTCAGCAAGCTGTTGAAAAATTCTAGGTGCGTAAGGAATTTGTACTCCTCTAGTGAACATGACAGGCATTAGGAGGAGCTTGGATGCCTAGAGGGGGTTTCCTGTGCTGAATCCAGAACAGCGCAATGTATGGTGGTGTCTGCGCCAGTATTGTGATTCAACTCCCGGGCAGCACCACTTACCTGGCTTTGTCTCCCACTGTGAGGTGATTTCAGAGCATGTAAACCTGATTCCTTTCGAATATAACTAAGTTGGTACTTCCTCCAGCTGCTGTTGGATGTGTAGTTCTCAGGACGTGACTAGAGCTAGTCCAAAGGCAGTTGCTGTCCCTTCCAGATTTATATAATATGAGTGGTAGGTTCTTAGCACTGTTTTCAAGTTCTGTGTAAACTCTTAGGCTGCATTGCTTGCTAATGTAGACAGCCCATGTTGACATATTAAAGCTAACATGAAAAGCATCAGATTGAGTTAAAATCTGAAGGGCAGAATTTTGATTAAATGCTAGCTGTCCTGACTTTTCATAGTTCTGCTTTGTAAAGTGATCCAATACTAATGATATCTAGTCAGCCTCTAATAGTTGTTGATTTGTTTCTCTTTGGAAACTCAAGTTATGTGAACATATCTCTCTTCCAGGAGTCGTTTGTGATGTGCTTCCGAAAGAAGAACTGAGAATCCATTACATACATACAGTTTTGGGAAAACCCTTCTCCTAATGTATTTTGCAAACTAATTGAATTATCATAAAAATTCAGCATGGGAGGAGCTGTGAGTGCTGGAGAAGACAACGATGACTTAATTGATAACTTGAAAGAAGCTCAGTACATTCGTACTGAGAGTGTGGAGCAAGCCTTCAGAGCAATTGATCGTGGTGATTATTATCTGGAAGGATACAGGGACAATGCTTATAAAGACTTGGCCTGGAAGCATGGAAATATACACTTGTCAGCACCTTGCATTTATTCCGAAGTCATGGAAGCACTGAAGCTTCAGCCTGGATTATCTTTTCTAAATCTTGGTAGTGGAACCGGATACTTGAGTACAATGGTGGGATTAATATTAGGTAACTTGAACGTTTTTATTTTAATGTAGTGTTTCTGCATATTATAAGAAGATTATACAAGCCCTGGAAAACTTTACTTTTACTGCTTAAAAATGACAGTACTAAAGGCTGGGTATTTGAGATGTGTTGTTAAAATACTGTATGTTATCTACAAGCTGTTCACTGACACTGCTATTCAGTGACATCTCATGGAGTGTTTTGGAAAAGACAATTATTCCTGCTTGCCTTTCTGTAGTCTTAAATTCTCATTTGAAAGGAAACAGTCCTTTTGTGGCTTTGTGGCTTAAAAGGAAAAGGCATAGAGGAGTGATTTTTGGGGACTAAAATTTTAGTCTGCATTTGCACCATGTTTATGCCCTTACTTTAGGTTACTATTTTGATCTTCAGCTTATGGAAAGAAAAATCTAAATTGCAAAGGTTAATGACTCTTGAAGAAACTGAATTGAAAAATTAAATCTCTGTTAGGGTGGAAACAGTTATTCTAAAATACATTTATTTAATCATTTTATTAGTGAGAAAGTTTTGGAATGTAGGCTGGTAAGACTGTTTAAGCACTGCAAGTCTGTGGGTTTTTAAAACTGTTTTAACAAGTTAGCACTGTGTTTTTTCTTCTGTTTTCAAATATGTTTCCTGAATGGAAAAAAAAATGAATGAAATACTGCTGTCTACATTTAAATTTTAAAACCTACCTTAGAGAGAAAAAAAGTTTTAATTCTCGCCCCTCACCAATGTTATGAACACAGAGCATATGTACCAACTAAGATTTTTTTTTCTTTACAAATTAATTTCATTACATGAAATAACTTCATTTATTTTAGTATATAATTTTCAAAGATATAACTTTGACTGTGTTACATGGAATTTTCATATTTTCCTTGCTACAGAAACCTTGCTGACAGGTGATATACAGATTCTGCATGTATTTATTTATATACACAACTGAGGTGTGAAGAGTTGATTTGGTAATTTTCAAGTAGTTTAGTTAGTTTCTATTGCCTGCTGTTATTTATTAAAGAGTAGAAATTATTCCTAATAATACATAACAGACATTTGTTGGCATCTCTGGCAGTGTCTTTTGTTCTAGTTAATACCAAAAATGAGATTCTGCTGTTCTCTTGCGGAAACAGGAATTATGTTCATTCACAGGTAAAAACAAAAAGAGATATCTACTCTGTTAGGGTGTTGCTTTGCCCTTCTCAAGAGTGCTTCTGTTTGAGAGTAGATATTTTTAATTAGGTTGTAATATTCTAAATTCAGTGTTACATTTCAGTATGAAAGCAACCAGTAAACATTGCAACATTTTTTTTTCTCCAAAACGTTTACTCAGGGTAGTGAGTAATGGTATTCATTTATTTCTCTGCGTTGTAGAAAGCTTTGTTATTTCATTATTCTTCCTTAACTATTATTTTAAAAAAAAGAAATTGTGGCTTATGTGTATTGCACTTCTACCTGTGTATTTATCTAACCTGTTTTGAGTGGCTGTTGGTTGGCTGTTGAATGCTTATGGGTTTGACCTCTCCTTATCAAACAGAATTCCTATCCTTCAGAATATTCTTTGTGGAGTTGAAGAAATTAAACGGGAAGAGACTTGTCTTCTGCAGAGGGTGAGATGGGCTGACAGCCCCCGAGGAGCACGTTGGCACTGCAAATGTTCCCACAGAGCCAGCTCAGGTGCTGATACTTCTCCAGCAGTGCTGAGGAGCCTGGAGCAGTGACTGCTCTGCTACTTACAGAAGCAGACTTTCTGTGTTTCTGTTGTGCTGTACCCAGTCTCTGAAGTCTACTTAGTGTTGCAATGTGGTTTGAGTGCTAGGCTGAGGCACAGAAGGTATAAGTACAATTTGTGTGCCTTTCTTTTCTTACTCTGCTCCCTTTGGTAAAATTACTAGTTATACATAATCATTCTTTTTGGTTTGTTTTAAACCAGGGAACAGCTACTTCAATAAAGAAAAATAAACATGACTTTCTGATAAGTAAACTATATGTCTTTTTAAAAGCTCGCTTTTTTTTTAACTTAATTCAGTGTGCAGTGCAGTTAGTAAAGGAGAACCATGTGTTTTTTTGACAGTAGTTGGGTATCTTTCAATTTGACAATGTAGTGAGTGCTGTTTCTGCCAAGTTAACAGTGTCAAAATGACTAGATAAAATTAGCGAATAATTTGAAACTGGTGAACACTTAAGTATAGCAGCATACTAAAAAAAAAACCAACCCATCACTCTATAGAGGTTAAATTAACTGTTGTTGATGCTGTTAAAATGTAAGGTAGTTTAGACTAGATGGTGGAGTTGCTAGCTCATTGTGCTGAAGGAGGCCAGTTGACTCTGGAGAGCAGCAGAGAAGTTGGTTTCACATTTTTAGAATGACTGACTCTTTGCTTAAATGTACGGCTGTGACTTTCCTGATGAAAGAAGAGAGCATGTTCCTCATATTTCTGCTCAAATTATGAATACTGTGGTGTATCATGATGTGATGGTGTCTCACATTCATATATTTAATTTCAAGCTGTTGGAGCTACTGACGTTTACCAGTTGTTTTAGTTCTTTGTTTTTCAAAATTGAGTATTAAAATTAATGTATATGTGAATTTTGGGACAGATGATGATGATGTATTTTAAATTTATATTATGAGGTTAAAGGAATGGCAATTAATTTTTAATTAAAGAAAACATACCTTAGATACTGCTGCATGCTGTAGAACTGTAACTACACTGGGTGGAAACATCATATCCTATTACTATGCAACGGAATGTTAACTAATGAAATGGCTAGGAAGGGATTGCCTATTCTAGTGCTTTTCCTAATGTGATATATAATAAACTAAATTTACAGTAGGTATGAGTGTCAACAGGAGGTGCATGTTTTCACAAGTTCCAAGAACATCCCTTGGATGATCTACCTCCTCTTGCCTGCCATCAGAGGGGTCTTACGAGCACTGCCTATGGTAACCTATTGGATTGGTTTTATTTCACCTAGTAGCAAATGTTCTAAATGATCTTAAGAATTGCAGTTATTAATTAGCTTAGTGGCATATACTGTTTTTCTCCTTGCAGTAAAATTAAACCTTTCTTGGTAACCCTAGGTCTGTTTTGTTAATTGGTGTCCTAGAAAAGACACATTGATTTCAGTTTCATTGGAGTGACATCTTTGAGCTAAATATTTAGGAGAGATTTAGAATGCAGTAGAGGATATAAATACAAGTTTTGTCTAATCTTATTCATGTTTACTTTCTCTTCTTCCCCTTCCTCTCCCTTTTCCAATTCTGTGCTCCAATGACTAAAGTCCCTGGGCTGTGAGTGCATGTTAAATATAGAATCCCCACAGCAAAAGTGACTATCTGATTCAGATTCCTTCCTGATGTGGATAATCCTCATAATACTCGCTCATGATTTCTTCTTGTTCCTGAAAAATAGCATTAACTTTTGACACACAAATTGACTTGGAAATATACTTGGAGTTGAGCAGGAAAGCAGTGTTGCAATTGTGATGGTATTATGATGAGTGAACATAATGTGGCCAATTTCAGTGTTCTAGATGGAAATTTATTATTTAAGTAAATCAGGAACAGACTTCTGATTTTGGAACCTGCAAAATAGAAGAGCAGATGTGGCTAAGGGATATAGTACCTGATTTCTGAACTGTCAAAAGCTAAAAATTATGCCGTAAGAAACTCTTAAAAATTTTAATACTGAAGCACAGACTAAATCCTAATTTAAAATTTGTTGTATTCCAACTAAATGTTGAAAAATAAGTTGCTCAGACTGACTTAAGTGTAGTCAGATTCATGTTTTTCTGTGTGCTGATGAAGAAAATTCATTCTATAAAATTGTTTTGTCACAGGTTTGTCCCTGTTCTTTCATTGATCCTTTGACTTTTTACCTTCCTCTTAAGCACTGCAGATGCAAAAAAAAAAAACAACTTTATCTAGAGGTGTTAGACTTCAGTATTTTCTGTGATCAGTGCTTCCACAGATGAAAGTTACAATGCTGTTCCATGTGGTTTTGCTGTGCTTAAAGAAATAAAAAAAAAAAAAACACCCATGCTGTTTTTATTTACAGGACCTTTTGGGATAAATCATGGAATAGAGCTTCATTCAGATGTGGTAGAATATGCCAAGGAAAAATTGGAAAGCTTCATAAAATACAGTGATAGCTTTGATAAGTAAGTATCTAATTTGTCTAGTTCACTTTGCAGCAACATTTTTGTTTCTAAACTGAGTACGTCATTTGTACAAGTTTAGGGAGGGGAGAAGAATGGCGTCATAGAACCAAAACATAAAACTTCCAGTTTGTGGCACTAGTTCATGAGGTAAGTTAAGGCTTAAGAAAGCACGCTTTAGAAGTGTTGCAGTATACTTGTTGTGTAATACGTAACAAAACTGATTTCCTTGCATTTTTGCAGTGTGTATACATATACACGCATGCATATATACATGCATACATATATGCATATATACATACATTTAGAGAATGATGTGATATGCAAGTGTCTTTGTCTGCATGTATAGAGTAATTTGTATCTATTAAGTCAGTTTTTATTATGTAAATGAACATCATCTTTCTGTACAGTATTAGTTTTTTTTCTAATCTACCACTGTTGACCTAGACATGAGTAAATGTGGTTGTCTTCATGTTTATTACCTGAAGAGGACTTAGGAGTATTCACCTGTGCTCATAAACCACTCATTTCTAGTGTTATACTTCTGCGTTAAAGGGCTTTCAATATTAGTGGTTCTGCCTACTCAGCAACTTTTAATTAATAATTTTAAGTTGGCCCATAAGAATCTGAATCTTGGGCCTCTCTGCCTCTGTGAAAGGGAAAACAAGGTTCTAGCTAGGGCTGTTCTCTGGAAAGACTTTTCCTTGCAGGCAGTAAGTTCTCCAACAGAGGTGATATGGTGGCTTCTGGAAATGCAGAAGAGCTTTTGAATTGTAGGAGTAGCCTAAGAATTTCGTGTCCTACACCTCTTATCATCCCCAGCAGGCAGCAGAGAAAATTCTTCCTATCTCTTTACTTTTGTTGTAATGTGCTTTATGAACTGCCATGCTCTTGGTTATGTTGGCTGGAGCTCAGTCAATTTTTTCCATACTCCAAATTTTGGGAGCTCTGGTCTGATGACACGCCTTCCTCTTTATGCTCCTACATAATGGAAGGCTCTTAGAGTATAAAGGATCATCTTAGTGTTACCTGTATCTGAATTCAGTTCTGTACTTCTTAATATTGACTAGATAATTTTAGGACTATGTTCCCCCATTAGAATAAATAAGATTATGTAAGAGAAAGTTCGTATGTGTTGTAGTTTAGCCCTGACTGGGACCAGACTACGCAATCTCTCCCTCACTCCCCCCACCCTCCGAGAGAATAGGGAGAGATAATAAAGGAAAAAAAGGCACGATGTTTGAGATAAGAACAGGGAGAAATCCTTAAAGTTACTGTTATGGGTGAAACAGACTTGACTTGGAGAAAACTATTTATTTATTACTAAAAACAAAGCAGGATAATGAGACAGAGAACAACATAACCTCCCCCCAGCCCTCCCTCTTCCCAGGCTTAACATCTCTACCACCTTCCCCCCCACCCCAAGCGGTGCAGTCGGGGAGAGGGAATGGGGGTTACAGTCAGTTCATCACATGTCACTTCACGCTGCTGCTTCCTTGTTGGGGGAAGAACTCCTCACATTCCTCCCCTGCTCCATCGTGGGGTCTCTCCCATGGGCTACAGTCCTTCGTGAAACTGCTCTGGTGTGGGTCATCTCTTCCACGGGGTGCAGTCTTTCCAGAACGGCTGCCCCAGTGGGCCCTCCACGGGCCACAGCCTCCTTCAGGCATCCGCCTGCCCTGGTATGGGGCCCTCCACAGGCTCCAGGTGGATCTCTGCTCCTCCGTGGGCTTCCGTGGGCTGCAGGGGGACAACCTGCTTCACCAGGGCCTGCACCACGGGCTGCAGGAGAATTCTGCCCAGGAGCAGCATTACCTCCTCCCTTTCCTTCTTCACTGACCTTGGTGTCTGCAGCTGTTCCTCTCACAAGAAATTCTTGACAATCAGCTCAGGCAGACGCCTCTCATGTTCTCTTCACATCTCCTCTCCACTTCTTGCAGCCGGGCTGGGACAGGTCAGGCCCAGTCGGCTGCCCAGCGGGAGGCCAGAGGGTGAGGCCTGCAAAGTCCACAAGGCTTGTGCCTCCCCTTCTCTGCTGCCCGCTTCTGCTTCTTCGCATCTTCACTCTTTTTCCTGTTTTTCCTCTTAAATACATTATTGCAGAGGCATTATCACGGAACATTCTGCTACCAATAGGCTCAGCTGTGGCCAGCAGCAGGTCCACCCTAGGCCTGGCCGAGTCCAGTGGACAAAGGGGAAACTACTTTTAGAAGCTTCTTACAGAAGCTGCCACCATAGCCCCCCTCACTAAATAAAACCAGAAAAACAGTATGTTTCATTACTAATGTCTTAATTTTGATACTAGGACTTATATTAGATGAGGTTAATATATACAGAAGCCAGAAGAAATAAAAATTGATTCAGTGTAGAACTTTATGATGCACTTTATATAGTCTGTCTTTAAAAAATGTGTGAAATAAGTTAGATGTGCCTGTCAGCTAGTCAATCCTGCGCATACCTGTATTCTTGCATTCGTGTAAGTGTGTGTACTCAGACATACAAAAAGCTAGTTTTCATGGAACTGTCTTTCCAATCTGATGATATGTTTCTGTACAGAAATTAAGAGAAATTGAGTGAAGGGGTAGCAAGGAAGTGTTTTTATCATTTAATCAAAATCTGATCAGGATGTTTATGTAAATATCACAACACTAGGATTTATACTTTTAAACATGCAAGAACTGGAAAAAAACCCAAGGTTGCTAAACTTGGCATAAGTGAATGTCAGTGTTGTACGTGTATTGTGTTTGAAGGAAATAAGTGATTGTACATAGTAAACGATCTAAATGTTCTTAAAGGAGAAGAGATGTATTTTTCTCCTAATTTAGTGAAGATCAGCTCTGGGGACAGTGTTATAAATGCTGTGTGCTATTTACAATGATAGTTAAATTGATCTTTAGTTGGAGTGTTATTCCAAAGAGGGGAAAAAGTCAGCAGGTTGGTGAATATGATCTAAACTTTATCACTAATTTGTATATTATTATCTTGGCATATGCTGTTTAATAATCCACCTTTTCCTCGCAACAGTAAAATACTAAGCAATGGTTACAGAAACACTCTCCGCACCAGCCTAACATAAATTACACTTCTATGAAAGTACTTCTTGATACGAATATACTTGGTAATAGCTGTACTGCAGCTGACATGATCCTGTTTGGATTTTGTGTTTTGGGGGGGGAATTTGTAACTTGTCTGCACAGCTGATTCTGGCTAACTGCTTTCTTTGCAAATGCTGTATATTTGAATGTAGGTAATGAAGATGATGCGTGGGTTTTTCTGTGATTGAGTCCTTCTATATTATTTTTTTTTAATGTAAGCAAATATATACGGCATGTCTTGAATTTTAATCTGCCTCTCACAGTAATGTGCTCTGGGTCAGTAAGTCTGGTTTTGATTCTTGTTTCTTTAACTTTTTCCTGCATCTTCTTTTGGAAGTGAAAGGTATTTACCCAAAATTGTGTGGACTGTGGCACCTGAACTTTACTACTGATTTGGTCAGCTTAGTACTTGGATGAAATACTACCCAAGACAAAGGTGTGCGCTGTCTGTCTACTGTTGAACTCTGGTGTATACCGAGCATACTGTTTCAAAATAGATTTTGTGTGGCAAACTGGTATGAACGAAGTTAATTGTCTAAGTGGATGTGTCTGTATGATGGGGGAAAAATAGCTTACACTTGCCAGCAGCCTTTAACGAGGCACGCAGGGGACAGAAGGAGCACAGAGACCACAATATGTTTTCCTGGCAGTAACGGATTTACACGGGTCGGGAATTCTGTAAAACTTTGCATTGCCGCTTCCCTGCGTTCTTTCTTCAGTGTATAATGTGGCTTCAGTTTGGTCTGAATATTTTAAGCAATCTCCTTTTGGAAGGAAAAAAAACCCAGGAGTTTAACCTTATGGGTAGGTACTTGGAGAGCTTCAGCCTGGATCCTAAATAAGTACTTTGTAACTTTGTGGTCTTCCTTTGCTTGGAGCAGTAGGCCATTGGCTTTCATCTGACTTCTCTGTGGAGCTGGGTCATAATGATTTAGGTGGGTTTTTGCCTGATAAAGCAAGATGGAATATTGCATTGCCATTTTTATGGGGGAATGATGCAGCGTTGTCTGGTATGATACATTTTTTCCTTGATTCCTGATGAGAATGCTGTTGAAATGTAATTTAAAACATACTTTTCTATGATTTCGGTTGGTGCTTTACCAACAGCTGGAAGCAGTGTAAAACTAGCATGTCCAGGATTTGAGATGCTCTGTCTAAAGGGAGGGTTGTATACCTCTGATAGCTGGGCTTCTCTCAATTTTGGCCTCTTGAACTGTTCATCGGAGGAAAAACTTTTCAGATACCTGTTTCAAAAGGACAAATGGTTCCAGTAATCACTTGTATCTGTATCCATATCCCACCAATCTATAAAAATAATTTTGCTCTAAATGGAGGTGGAGTTGCTAATTCTGAGAGGTAAAATGCCGTCTTGATTTTACTTGACAACATATATTTGCCAGTAGAAGCAAAGGAGAAGTGCCATCTAAAAGCATCTGAAAGTATTGTTATGGTTGAGGTGAAAATGTTTTAGGTATGGACTAAAGAAAGTTCTCTGTCTGAAATATGCATAATGCGCTCTTTCATTCTTGAAACCTTCAGGGAATGCATGCCAATTAAGGGGAAAAAAAATCATTCCGTAAGAAGGCTCTATCTAAAACACGTATGTGCAAGTACCAGGCCCCGCTTCACCTGTTTATTGAAGGGGAATGTGTTGTCTTTTCTGCTCCCAGTCAACTTCTAGACCTAGAATATCCAGCTTGGAGAGAGAGCCACAGGGCAAGGCTAGGTTGCCCATCTTCTAGCACCCTATCAAAAACCAAACCTGGGTAAGCTGGTGAAGTCTCTGCTGTGAAAGAAAATCACCAACCCTTCTCAGGATCAAAAGAAACCACTTCAATGGTAAGTGACAAGAACCCTAGTACTACTTCTGGGATAACTGTATGGGTGAAACTTCTTCCTGTAGTAGGTTATGTTGGCATTGAAAAAACAGTAAGGTTAATATTCCAACAGAATATCTATCTCTTCATCAAACTTCAGGGCTCCTGCTAGGACTCTGAAGGCTCACTTTCTTTTCATTAAAGCAGATTTGAAACAGAAGGTTCTTGTATACACGCAAAGAAAATAAAGCTCCTTCCTACTTGTGCAGCTGGTTAATGATTGCAGTAAAAATTTAAGCAGGAAAAGCAAACTGTCTCCAAAACTAACTGGTGGCTTTCTCAGTTTAAATCTTACTGATAACTTAGTCTTAGTTTCAAGTAGTGTAAATAATGGCTTTTTTTAGTAATGAGTGAATTCTTGTTAAGGTTTAGTGTGACCAGAACAACACGAGGACTACAAGAATTACAGTGGGATTCTTTGATGCCAGAGATTGTTAAACAACAAGGAAAGGAAAACAGGCCTTTGGAATATCCTTTTTTTCATTTAGAGATACTAAAGAGAAGTATTGTTTCTAATCCTACACTTCATAAACCAGAAGGCTCCAAAAATGACAATTGGAGCTACTCTTATGTAGGAAGGAACTAAACCTGCATTTTTAAAGTGTTTGATAGTTACACAAATACGTTTTCTTGCCCTCTCAGAGTCACAGATAAAATATCTTTCGGAAATAAATAAATAAGGCCTATGGTGGATGCTGCCCTTCTTTGGAATTCTCTCATTGCTACAAGTTTTGATAGTATTTAGAATGTTACATTAAAGCAAATGATGGTCATGCTCGGTGCATGGTTCTTAAAATCTGTTGTTTCACTAAATAGTACAGTATAAAATATGATAGTTTCAACCTATGAAACTATTTTTCATCTTCAGGAAAAAAAAAGCAAATACTCTTCTTTTTCTGTAAACAGATAAGTTGTTTTCCAGACTTATATCAATGGAAGTATTAGGCCCCTGACAATAAAGTGAAGTGACAGAAATTTTTTCTCATCTTCCTATTCCTGTCCACCTTTCTTAAAATTCACTGTGGAATTGATAAAAAGTATTCATGCAATATAATTTTTCATTTTACTACCAAAGTTTAGATACAGTACATAATGAAGTTTAAATTTTGTGAACCACTGTTGAAGGGAGAGTGAGTAAGTTGTAAGTATTTTAAAGAACCAGTGTTTGAGTTTTTCTTCAGAAATAATTGAGAGTAATGTGTTTTGGTCCACTTAATGAAAGTAATGAGAATATCAGAAATTGTAAACAAGATAGCTGAAGCTATATGATAGAAGAACTAAGGTCATTCAAAAAAGGAGATGACTAGCAAAGTAGGCATGCAGGTTTCTCACTGTCCCTACCACATTGCCTGGAAGCTGAAGAAATGTTCAAGACAAAATTACTAAATAGAAATTTTACCAGCATCACTTTCAGCTATTACTCTAATGCTGATTAAAATTACTGTTACTGTAATTGAATGCAAGAGACTTAAAAGTTGTCATTGTAGATTTTTTCAAAGTTTTAACATTTTACTTGTTTCTGTTTATTCCAATATTTGTTGTGTACATGCAGAAGGTCTCACAAATAACAGTAATACTAATAGGTAAAATGTATGCAACTATTCAATAAAATATACTTGCAATCTGTGAATATGCAGTTATACATGAACTGAAAACTAGTTCAGAGCTTGAAAAAATGCTTAAATGAGATGGAATGAACAATGGAGAAAAAAATTACAAAGAAAAGGTGGAAAGAACTTGCTGTCTTGCCCTGCTGTTGTCCCACTTAATACGAAAAGAAATAACGTGCTGTAAAAATTGTTTTCCGATATGAACCAGTGCAGGCTTTCAGTTTCTTAGCTAGGGAATTAATCTTAAATAGCCATCACAGATAGGATACAACATGAAAAATATTTATTGAGAAACAAATGGGAAAACCTTTTCCTGCAGTATATAAGTACCTTTAAATCTGATAAAAATTCTAAAGCACTTTTGCAGTCAAGTAAAATGAGAAAGGGTAATGAGGCATAGAAATCGGGGAGTATTTCATTATCCTGTTGCATGTTCTTGTGACGTTACATCACACAAAGTCATGTGAGTATTGACTGCGGTTTTCAAAGAAGATAAGTTTTATATCAGTTTAGAACCTGAAAAATCTACTAAATTATCTGAAAGCTTCTTCAAGGTTTCTTTCAGTGAATGTATTGGTGTTTAAACAGGTTCTAGGGGTACTTGGAGTAAGATTACAATTTATTAAATTCTTACATTTGACATGAGAAGCTCTGAGAATGTTGTCTTTTTAATGCAAGTGGACAAAGGAGACAATTTCCTCGATTAAATGATGCATAACTTCTCAGTCTGTGTCTTCAAGTAACCACAGCAAACACTTGTTGGTGAAGAGAATAAGAAACTTGTAAGCTAAACTGCCAATCTGTCAAAACAGGGGTTTTCCTGTTTTTATTTTTTTTCCCTTTTTCCTTCTTTCTCCAACCTGAGGAGTTCTTTTGCTGAAAATACGGTTGACCATATATTAGAATTAGGACAGCAATCAGTATATTCCTATAGGACAAATGTGTTATTTCCTTGTCACAGTAGCAAAAATAGTTCAATGTTTTATCGTGTATTTTCAGAGTCTACACATTTTGCAATTTTTTTTCAATGTCTGGTTATTAATGTATTTGGTGGCTTAAGGGAAGTTTTTAATATAAACCTAATTTTGTGAGTTCTTACTCATTAAAAAAACCTGGGGATTTTTTCCATGAAGACTTATGTGTGAAATTTGCCTTGCAATGCTTTTGAATTCCTTGTTCCAATGTAGTGTTACTGTATAAAATATGACAAGTTTAAATTACAAATGTTAACAACTTGCCAGCCTTTTCTTATACGTCATTAAAGTTGAAGAGTGGTCCTTCATGCCCTAAATTTAAATAAATTTCTTATTAGAGGGGAATTACTGGGAGCAGCTTGGTGGTACTGAATGAGATTTCAGACTTCTTGGAGGGTTTGAGTTGACTGACTAAAGGAAATGAGTGTGGATGGGAAAACAGTATACTAAATTCATACTGAAATGAGTTTTCTTTCTGTAAGGGCTGTGAGCAGCAAGCTGAGATGAGTGTCGTTAGTAAATGTAGGGATAGGCAGAAGTGTACTGTTAGATGATGTCCTGTTATGAACGTGGTAGTTGAGAGGTGTAAAAGGTAGCTGGAGTGATGCTGGTTTTAAGAACTAATTTATTTTTCTCTTAGCAAAAGACAACTATAACTAGTTTAAGTAGCTTTTCAGTATTGGGGTTTTTTTAAGCGCCTTTTAACATGTTTTGCCGTTCCTTTCAAACACAAACCTGTGGATGTTTTTCCTTCAAATTACTTGATTTTTCTCCCCAGTTCTTTCAAACTTGTTCTTTTTAAAGAATCAAGTGTGTATACCACTTAAAAACAAAAAAAAAAAGACAATTCATGCCTACTTGCACTTAATTCATCTTCAAGAGACATCAGGATAACATCCTGCATCCATGAAGATTGTGTAGATAGAAGAGCTTAGCCCAACAAGCATCCTGTATGAGTTGTAAGTAATTAAAGGGTAGGTTCTATGGTTGGGTGCTATGGTATGACCAACCAAGGAATCCCCTTGAAGGGGAAAAAAAAAAAAAAAGGAAAAAAAAAAAAAAAAAAAAAAAAAAAAAAAAAAAAAAAAAAAAAAAAAAAAAAAAAAAAAAAAAAAAAAAAAAA
>JAAGAY010006997.1:0-15285 GCA_011801015.1 Ardeotis arabs
ATGGTTGGACTGCATGATCTTTTAGGTCTTTTCCAATCTTGATAATTCTGTGATCTAGTGGGGGATGTCCCTGCTCCTTGCAGGGGGGTTGGACTAGATGACCTTTGAAGGTCCCTTCCAACCCTAACCATTCTATGATTCTATGATTCTATGATTCTATTCTTCAAAGGTAATAGGTGACTAAATGAAACAGAAACTCTTAAGTTGTATCATTACATTGTATTTTAAAAGAAAATATATCTTTAATCAGAATATGTCTTCTACTTTTAATAAGTGAATTAATGTTGTATTAATTTTTATGTCCTATAGAAGAACACTGGTAAGGTTGGAGGACTGCAGATACACATTGTTGGAAGTATCAGAAGGCTTCAGTCTTCTCTCCTACAGTTCTCTAACATTTTCAGGCATTAAATTATCATAGCCCTTGTATTAACTGAGGGAGAACAATGTGCCAGCATTTCACCAATCCCTACAGTTTGGTTGTACTACAAACACTGATACTAGTAGATTGTCTCTGTTACTTAATATTTACATCCCCGTCACCATACTAACAGCAGTGGGTCTAACTTAATTAAAATATTATGGGCTTTTTTTTCCACAAAAGAACAGCATTTGGCTTTGTTTCAAGCATAGCTTTAAACAGTTAAAAAAGGAAAAGAACACCCAAAAGCCTAATGTTAATAGTTTTCCTGGCCTTCAAGATATCAATCCGTTTCCCTTTGCTTCCTCTCACACTGAACCACCCTGCTAAAATCTGAAAAGCCACTATTTACATGTTGCTTTCCAAAGAGCTGCTAGTTCCAGTTTTCCTCAGCTGCCCTTCTAATGATCACTGGGCCATTAGTCTGCCTTTCCCCAGGCTAATTGCCAGCAGAGCCCACCTGGCTGTTTTTCAACAGAACCGCAAGTATTTGGGTAGCTGGAAGAACCCAGCCACAGAGAGGCAGGTACAAAAGGAAAAAGAGGGAATGGCAGGACAAGACAATTTTCTTTCCTCCTTGCATAACACTAATTTGGCAAATCATCTTGTCACAATGACAGTATTATTTTTAGAGACTATGACAAAATACATACTGTAAAAAGTACATAAACATAAAGCCAGATAGAGACTGTGTTTCAAACCTTGCATTTTTTTCCCTTTTTTTTTTTTTTTCCTTTTGGTTAAAAAAAGTTTCCATGTTCCTTTCACATGGAACATCCTGCAAAACTGACTTCTGGCACTGATGAGGCACTTGGTTGTTCAGTCTTTGAAAAGGAATTTGGCACCAACATCCTGGCTAATATCTCAGCCTGGTAACTTTGTGATTCCTGTTCTGAGTGTCCATAACATGATCTTTCTTTGATCAGAGTAATTTTGTTTATAAATCATACCCTGTACTTGCTCAGCAAAGGCACAGAAAATGCAAATGTGATTCTAAACAGCATATTTGGTCCAGGGACTTGACTGGTAACACTGTGTGTGGTGCCAGGCAGTCAACGTACTGGGAATCACAGGCCACCCAAAGTGCCATAGAAAAGATACTTTCTTCTTGGAAAGGCAGGAGCTAATCAGTCTGAATCTGATCACTTACATGAAAGGTTGAGGACTCAGGCTAGAGCTGATGCTGTTCCTAGCCACAAACAAGACAGTTTCTGAAAATATTGCTGAATATTTTCTGATATTACTGGTATTTACAGTGATATAAACAAGAAAAGTTCTAAAATATGTTGTCTTAGTGGTTTTTTTTTATAGGTCATCCCCTACTGACAGGGGTTCTAGAATGCTTTTTTTTTTTCAGATGTTTTAAGGGCAATTTTTCTTGAAATCTCCATTTAACACTCCAGTAATCAGAGTATGAAAAACAATCACTTTTTTTCTGGATACTCTCCCATGGGCAACAAATGGGAGCTGACGAGTATAAGCCCTGCTAAGCCTTTCCAGTTTGCACATACTTCGACATGATCACAGTCTTGGGTATTCAGTCATGCTTTTTGGTAAAATACGTATTTAGTGTAGGTGGAAATACTGCAGATAATTGGCATTTTAAATATTAAGAATACTTCTTTCTAAGCAATGCTACAACAGATTAACTGCTGTTTTATATCCAGACTTTCCCTCTGCTGTTACGTATATTTAATTAAAGCATATCAGCATTAAACTTGTACTTCCAAACTTCAGCAAACAGCCTTTATTAAAGGCTGAATTCCCAGTTTCTGTAGCCTGACCTTTACACATAGCACGCTCCACCCCAGCCCTCCATCACTGAGGAAGAATAGCACTTTTTCTTCCTCTCAGGAAACAGCATAGAGATCGCCATAGCCAGCAGTATTTCAGCCCCTCACCCAACAGTTGACTGATCTGCTGTTAAAACACAAAAATATGTTCCAAATGCTTGAGGTGCTGGAACCCAGAGTTCCTGTTTGCAAGAGCTACCCCGGTCATCGTCTCAATCCTGATGGCTGTCTGCTGCTTCTCTATGTTGACTGACCTTCAGCCTTGCCTCTCCCCTCTCCAGGGATAACCAGCAGCTAGACTGTCCCACAGCAAGGCTTCCCTGTGCAGTGTCAGGAGATGGTAAGCTCTCTATCCACTAACCACTACCTCCTACTTCTGGATGCATCTGGGTTTCCCAGCAGGGTGCCTGGCCCTGAATGATGAATGTCTAAGATCCTTGCTTCCTTCCCACTGTTCCCCCCCACCTCCTCCCATTTATTGGCCTTAACAAAGCCAAATGCTTCAGCATGAAGCAGGTGTGTTACACATGTGCTGTTGAACATCTGGCTAATCCTCTGTGGGGGCCAGAGAAGTGTGCAAATCCTAGGATGGGCAACACTCCAGGAAAAAAAAAAAATATTCACTAGCTCTGTAAGCAAACTATTTCTGGTCTCAATTGAAATCCAGGCTTACAGCTCTCTCATTCTCCGTCAGCCCACTGAATTGGGGTTTTGATCTGCCTAAATTTAAAGACAGAGTATGCATAATATGATTTATTTTATATACATTCTAGAAAAATATTCATTTCTACATATGTTTTCACACCTTGAACCAATTGCGAACCCAGGAGTGGTGTGGTTATAAAGAAAATGGATAAGAGAGAAAATGTCATTTTGGGTCTCCAATATTGCTGTGCATTCATGGCTTCCTTTGAAATTGTGGCATGTGTGCATCTGAATAGGTAACTTACTCTTTCTTTCTATCTAAAGTGTGATTTTGATCATACATATAGATGAAATACCAGTAATTGCTGCTTCCCTTCATCACACTTCACACTGCTTTCGTCAAAGTGTATTTTTATAGACTTCTGTATGAATCATATCCTCACATTTTCATCCTGCTAGTCCATTGAGGATTTGTCCAGATCAGATATAAACCAGAAGGACTGAATATAATAATGTTCCAGCTCATGATGGTGAAAGGTTCATCTACAGAACTATTCACAAATGTCAGGATGATAGAAATCAAATTGAGTTAATGCTCTGGCATTTAAAATATTTTTGGCCCAACTCTCTCATGAGCAAGTGGTGAGATTTTGATATCATCAAACTGGAACTTTTGCTCTGATTTGATCTTTAATCAAGAGCCGCTAGTCTCAATGTAACCTGCATTTTAAAAGTTTTTTTTTTTCTGATGTATATGAACAGATGTGGCCAGAAACTTAAATAGAGGGTTGTGTTCAAAACAGAACTTTGATTTCATTCCATGCCCTTTCCAAAGTTCTTAATGCACAAAGTGCATAAAACGCAATGTACAGGGTAAAAGTCAACTTTTGTGGTGAAATTCTAACTGAGGTTCTTCATAAGAGTCTCTAATTAACATTCTCCTTTGCTCAGACACAAGGTAAGACTTAATAAATAGCATTAAATCCTCATAGAGAGCAATATGGTAAACAAAGACTATTTTTCATTGCTGAAAATTGCAGAGTTCTTGAGGAATCTATTGTGTTTATAAATCAATACAGATGTCTGCAAAATTAATAATGACAGCATTAAAAAAAATCATCATATTAAATATGTATTAAATGTATTCTTTAATATTTGTTTTCTTTTGCTTTACCAGAGACATAGTAAGAAAAAATATATTTTAAGTAGAGTTTTTTATGCAAGTATAATCTTAAATAGAGTTCTTAATTCTTAAATAGAATTTTTAATGGAACTACAGAGATGGGAACCTCAGTAAGTTATTAATTTTTCTCTCTTTTCATGGACTCGTGGTAGTTGAAATAGACTGTAGAAAGCTTTTTTCAACTTGTCACAAATCCAGTGAGGACCAGCAAAACAAAGCTAGCTCATTTATGTGGTTTTTTCCACTGTCTCTTTCACAGGCGTAAAGGCTAGCAAAAGCAGCAAATATTACATCATGAACAAAAATAATTATTTCTCAACAAAGTTCAATAATGTTTTAATGTCTATACAAGTGTTTGCATGAGGAAGTTTTGTATTCTAAAACCATGGGCCAAATTCATCCTTGAATTAGTAAAACTTTGTGTTCTGTTGAAAACATTAACGGAAGAGTGTCTGTCTGTCATAGTTTAGCCCTGCTCGGGACCAAGCTACGCAGTCCCTCTCTCACTCCCCCTACCCTCCGAGAGAATAGGGAGAAATAATATAAGAAAAAAGTCTCAAGGTATGAGATAAGGACAGGGAGAAATCCTTAAAGTTACCGTTACGGGCAAAACAGACTCGACTTGAGGAAAACTATTTGTTTGTTATTAAAATGAAAGCAGGATAATAAGGAAGGGAACAAAAACAACTTCCTCCCACTCCTTGCTCTTCCTGGGCTTAAAATTAATGTAAATTATCTCTACCTCCTTCCCCTCCACGAGCGGCACAGGGGGCAAGAGGGAATGGGGGTTACAGTCAGATCATTACTTGTTGCTTTATGCTGCTCCTTCCTCCTTAGGGGAAGAATTCCTTACATTCCTCCCCTGCTCCAGTGTAGGGTCTCTCCCATGGGCTACAGTCCTTCATGAACTGTGCTGGCATGGATCATTTTTTTCCACAGGGTGCAGTCCCTCCAGAACGGCTGCCCCAGTGCGTGCCCTCCACAGGCCACAGCCTCTTTCAGGCATCCGCCTGCCCCAGCGTGGGGTCCTCCATGGGCTGCAGGTGGATCTCTGCTCCTCTGTGGACCTCCATGGGCTGCAGGGGGACAGCCTGCCCAGATGGCCACCTGGTAGAAGGCCAGAGGGTGAGAGCCGCAAGGCCCACAGGGCTCGCACCTCCTCCTCTCTGCCCCTCCTTCAACTTCTTCACATTTTTGTTTTGTTTTGGTTTGGTTTTTTTCCCCTTCTGAAATATGTCATCGCAGAGGCGTTATCGCAGAACATTCTGCTACCAATTGGCTTGGCCCTGGCCAGCAGCTGGTCTGCCCTAGGCCCATCCAAGTCCACTGGACAAGGGGGAAACTTCTAGCAGCTTCTTGCAGAAGCTGCTACCGTAGCCCCGCCATCACTAAACAAAACCAATATACTTTCATTGGATCTGGGATATATATTCTGATGTAATTCTTTAAGTAACAGCAGTAGACTCAAGGTAGGGTCTATTCCTCATGATCATGATGCATCTTCCAAACATTATTCCACGATTTGCAGAATGCCCAGTTCACACTGCTTCTTCCCATTTCCCCTTTGGTAAGATGCACAACGATGGTGTCAAGTATCTCCCCAAGTATGCTTTGGACTTGGCCAAAAAAAGATCAGTGGAGACTCCCGGCTGTGCTGAGAGGCATTTAAGTGAGTAGAGGCAGTAAAGGCTAGATTTAAAGAAGTGAAGGGCAAAAAATAGTGTAGTTAAAGTATGTTTGTGAGGAGCTTGAAAGAGAGAAAAAGGATATGAGATAAACAGAAGAGGTCAAATGAACACATTGTTTACAAGAGTTTTGCTAAAATAAAGAATGGTGTGGGTCTGAAAGGCAGAATAAGTCCACGTGGCTCCTGAATTTTCTTCAGATGTTTTCTAAAGAACAAGAGCTCCTTGCAGACAAGCAGTGAGCAGAATGAAAGACGTAGGCAAATGGTTTGGAAACAGCAGATTTTAGGAAACAGGAATTATTTAAGATTAGACAGTCTTCTGTCTATTTCTGCAAGACCTGAAGACTAACAGGAGCCAGAGAAACTTTTCCCTCCCGTGTTGTGCTATTGTGGAAAAAAACAGTTCAGATTTTACTGTTGTGCTTCAAGAGCTGTACTGGACACCTCAGCAGATGTTTAATTTTTCATCAGGTTCTGTTCTCCACTGTAGGAATGGGAATTGGTGGACTGGGTAGTATTATGTTTACAGTTGAACTTGATGATCTTAAAGGTCTTTTCCAACCTAAATGATTGTATGATTCTACGATTTTATGAATTGTCACTATCGCAGTACCCATCCAATTTCTGATGTCCACCAGTGCTAGGCAGCCCTAACCTCACTCCTAGGCACTGGCATTGCACAAATTCTCTACTTCTGAAGGACATCGGTGTTCTTTCACTCTGCTTTGCTGTTTCCCCTCCCCTCCTGCTCCAATGGCCCTCCAGCCTCCTTTTGCCACTGCCACTGTTCTTCAGTGCCTCTTTTAAATTGTGGGGCAGAGCAAGGTACTACTCAACAGCCTGATAACTGCGATGGCACGAACAGTTATGGGCTTGCTGTTTAGCGAGATCCCTTAGAGATCCAACAGCTGAATTTTTTGTAGTTAAAGGCAATCCATTCTGAAAAGGTGAATTTGGGGGCAAATATGGCACAGCTGCAGTACTACAAAATTCTTTTCATGTGGCGTAGTGATATAGTGTCAGAGCACCAACCAAAAGCACACTACATTATTTGTTAACACAATAACCTGCAGAGTGATAGACAGAATGTAAGGGGTTTGCTGTAGAAAAAATATATAGCCTTTTCAGCAGGAACAAGCAGCAGAGTGCTTGAGAATGACTCTTTCAGTTGCTTGGATTTCCTTTGATCCACTTGCAGGATCTCCTTTAAATTTATCTTTCATTTCCTTGAGAGGAAAGTAAAACATTAATACAATGAGTGGTATGTTTTATCAGTTTAAGGCTGTAAATACAAAAGGCAAAACAAAGCCCAAGCTACTATTCAGAAAGGGAAAAACAGAAGTCTGGAAGAGAACTATGCTCTTAAACCTAAAATATTTCAATGGGATTTAAAGAAAAAAAAAATATAATTGTGCAAATTTTAAAGCAAATTTCCTTGTGATGCATCACAGTTTGACTAGTTGGTCATTCAGACTCATTCACACTGACAGTGGTTTTTTATTTATGCCTGTGGTTAACAATGCAGTAGTCAGTTTGTACTACACAAAATATGACCAACTTGTATCATGTTGAAATTTTCAATGAAAATATGTAGAAATTAAATGTATATATCAATATGTACATGCATATACATATACATAAAGATAAAGAAAACCTTTGAAGAAAAAAAGAAATAACTCCTTGTTTAAAAATCCTTCAAAAGGTCCTTTACAGAAAGCTGCTACTGCTGAGCTCAAAAGAAAGTCCTTTTCCTTTACGCTGAAATAAAGTTTTTCTTGTGTTGTCATAAAGTAGAACAAGTACAAGAAAAGATAATTCATGTGAAAACTAAATATGTTACTTGTAGAATGATGCTAATTTTAACCTATTTTTTAAAAATAGTACCTTTGTACAAAAACTATTCAGGTTTACTACATAATGAATACAACTTAACTTTTCAATATTTAAAGCAGTTGGTGCAGCTTGCATAGGTACTGTTCAAAACAAAACAAAACAAAACAACCTAACTTTACAAGCATGAAATCTCTGGAAATAGAGTTCTTTTATATTAAAAAGCTGTTCTATGGTTCAGAAGAAAGGAAAGACTGGGAGGAAGAAAGGAAAGGAAAAACTGCTGCTTGGATTGATTTGTAAGATTACTCACTACCTTTTCATTTGAAGTCTTGTTCTAGGCCTGTCATTTTCTTTTTTTTTTTTTTTTTTTAAAAGAGGAGCTAATACATTTTGAAAACAGATGTATAAAACTCTGAACTCATATTAATTCTACTTGATCTCAAAGCATATATTTGGGTCAGATGATAAATTAATTTTGCAACATTTAGACCTGAAAGCATATTCTTTTGCCAATTGAGTGCAATGAATTGAAGCCTGGTAATTGAATGCAAAAAACTCATGCCAGTTTTCTTAAAAAAAATAAAATAAAAAAAGTGTGCATTAGGTTTTCAACACATTTCAACACATTTTGAATACTTCTTCTGTTTCATTTTTCATACACTTAAAGTGATTTTTTTGGCCCCCATCATTCATTTTAATCACCAGATGTTCGCTAAAATCTCACTTACAACTTTTTAAAAATCTCAATCGAAAAGCAACATAGGAAAGATAACAGAAAAAAAAGTGTACCTTAAGATGTGTGAAATTGGCATGTATGATACAATTAACTAGATTAAAAGAATATTACTCAAATGTATTGGGTTTGTGCAGCAAGGTTTTGGTAGCAGCAGGGCTACACAGGTGGCTTCTGTGAAAAGATGCCAGAATCTTCCCCTGGGTCCAACAGAGCCAGTGCCAGCCGGCTCCAAGATGGACCTGCCAGTGGCCGAGGCCGAGCCCATCAGTGACGGTGGTAGTGCCTTTGGGATAACATATTTAAGAAGGAGGGAAAAAAACTGCACCATGGCAACCGCAGCTGGAGAGAGGAGTGAGAATATAAGAAAAAAAACTCTGTAGGTGCCAAGGTCAGTGAGGAAGGAGGGGGAGGAGGTGCTCCAGATGCCAGAGCAGATGCTGCACCCATGGTGAGGCAGGCTGTCCCCTGCAGCCCGTGGAGGTCCACGGAGAAACAGGGATCCACCTGCAGCCTGTGGAGGACCCCACTCTGGGGCAGGTGGATGCCTGAAGGAAGCTGTGGTTTGATGGGAAGCCTGCACTGGAGCAGGCTCCTGGCAGGGCCTGTGGCCCCATGGAGAGAGGAGCCCACGCTGGAGCAGGTTTGCTGGCAGGGCTTGTGACCCTGTGGGGTACCCATGCTGAAGCAGTCTGTTCCTGAAGGACTGAACCCCGTGGAAGGGACCCACGCTGGACTAAGTCATGAAGAACTGCAGCCCATGGGAAGGACCCATGCTGGAGAAGTTCATGGAGGGCTGTATCCCGTCGGAGGGACCCCACGCTGGAGCAGGGGTAGAGTGTGAGGAGTCCTTCCCCTGAGGAGGAAGGAGCAACAGAGACAACGCGAGATGATCTGACCTCAACACCCATTCCCCACCTCCCTGCACTGCTGTAAGGAAGGAGCCAGAGAATTTGGAAGTGAAGATGACGAACAAAAGAGGTGTAGGGTGAAGGTGTTTTTAAGATTTGGTTTTATTTCTCATTATCCTACTCTGATTTGATTGGTAATAAATTAAACGAATTTCCCCAAGTCAAGTCTGTTTTGCCCGTGACAGTAATTGGTGAGGAGTGATCTCCTTCTGTCCTTATCTCAACCCACAAGCCTTTCATTATATTTTCTCTCCCCTGCCCTGCTGAGGAGGGGAGTGATAGAGTGGCTTTGGTGGGCACTTGGCATCCAGGCAGGGTCAGATCGCCGCGTTGGGGTTAGAAAATCAGATGCTTGAAATTTAAGAGACAATGTATTCAAAGATACACAAACCTTCCAAATTTCTACCACTTTGGGAATATACTGAGATAGATAGAAAAAATTTATTCACATTACAGATGTTCACTCCACAGCTTTGGTTGCTCCTGGATGTCCACAGGTCAACGTCAGCAGTATTAGTGGTATTGTTGCTGCTGCATTGACATGGTGGCAACATTCTTAGCCTTGAATGACTAGGACTTTGTTGTGGCAAAGGTGTGATGTTTTATTGAAGAATAAACCAAAGAAACTGGAAATAGCTGTTTGTAAGTGTAGATGTTGACAAAATGCTAAGTGGAATTTTGTGGGATAAAGAAATGTACTTACATCAAAAGCCTGCTGCAAATGATGTTGTTCAATCACATTAAAGAACACAAAGACTTAACAAATAATAGAATTTTACCCGAATATTGGGATCCCTGCTTGGAAGTGAAGAATGTATGCAGGAGAATTTGCCTGCAGTAGCAGCAGCACTGGTAGGATTTAACAGTGTAATATCTTTGAAGAGTATTTCCACTGTGTTTCTGAACTGACACTAATAGAGGGATGATGACATCCAGATCTGAATAAGTAAGGAAAAAAATATGTAGCACAGGATTTTTTTTTTTTTGCTTAGTGAACGACGAATATTAACAAATAGCAATACCTTCAAAAAATGTGTATATGCAATTTTAGTACTTATAAAATAAGAATAATTCTGGCTGTATATTTTTAGTGTATTGGTCATAATAGATCGCAAGCTTTTTCATAGTTAAAGTTGAATCTACATTTTTCTTTTCAAAGATTCATTTTTTAAAGTGATGCAAAATTCCATGTGCTTTCCTCACTTCCCTCATGGTTTACCTTGGGGCTTCTTTAAACCAAGGAATCTTGAGGCATAGACTTCTGTTACATTTTAAAGTTAATAATTACTCTAATTTTTCTTGTTTTGCACAGACATGGTGGCTCGGGTCACAACCTCCCTTATAGTTTTAAATATTTATGCTTTACCTGATCTAATGCACAGCTACAGCTAACACACAGAAAAGATACTATTGAAAAGAAACGCTGCAAAGGTGTGTGGTCCCTGGATTGAGTGAAGCCAAACACCTACTCATGAGATGGATTGTGGTGCTCATCTGCACTCACAGTCAAGAGATTGCCTTGACATCTAATGTTAGTGCAACTGAAGGGAGGGGAAGTAAGGGGGCTTTGAGAGGATATGCTGTGACCACTTGTGTGCCACCCAAGCAATTTAAGTTGAAACTCTTCTTTGGCAGAAACCTGAGTTTTCTTTAGGCATGCATTTAGAATTTTCTTCTGCAGGAAGGTGAGCAAGGGATTAATTCTGGGGAGACGTATAATCTGAGTAAAGAAGATAATTCAGAAATTGCTCAGATTGTTTAAAGAAGATTAATTACATATGTAAGTGTTTGATGGGTAGGGTTTAGTAGTTTGGGAACAGAGATGTAGACTAGAAAAGTAAGTTGTACTTTTAACTGTATTATGGAGAAAAGATAGCATTGAGAAGTTTCATAATGAAAAATAGGTGGAAGAACAAAGTAATGAAGAAAGGGTCATGGGGAGAGAAATTAAGCATGAGAATGGGTTGAATACTTGGATTTGTGGGAAAATAGTGTCAGGATGCCTGTCTTTATCTATTCATTTTCCTCTCATATCTCTGCCAAAACACAGGCAAGAAAGTGTCCTATTTTACTTGCTCTATTACTTGTTATAAGCTGAGACGGCAGAGAAATCTCTGAAGATTAAACAGCAGAGATCTCTGAGTTCAGGTCAGCCTCTGACATTTGCTTCTGAGCCCTAATCTAGGAAACCCATCCTTCTTGGTGAGGAACTGTAAGTAAAAATGAAGAAAACATGCACCAAGAGCTATCCTTGCCAACAGAATTCAGCTGAATTTTGGCATGCCTGCCTTGTGGAGTTGAATTCATAACCCCAGCTAGGTGTTTATAGTCCCTGAGCAATGTATAGGATACTAAGATGCCAAGGAATTGAATTCACAACAGCCAGCATTGAATGGGGTTGAACATCTAAGCCAACAAGTGGTGAATACCAAAGTGTTTCTGCAATCCACTTTTCCCTTGAGTTTTATGCTCTTCACTGTGCCTGTGAAGCTGAAGTTCACAGCCTAAATCCTTCACATAATTTAAAGTGCTGAGTCATCCTATTGGGTAACTAATACACTCTAGAATATAATGGTAGTAGTAGTCTTCAATGCTTGTAAACTTATCAGTTTATAGTAGTCTTTTGGTTTAAACACTCCCCTGTGAAATGTATCTTCCAGAGGGAATTCACCCTCACTTCCAAGAAAATTGCCCTAACTATGAGACAGAAGCAAGACTTGTAGCAGTTCTTGGACCAGAGCCTGGAATCTAAGACTGTTAGATCCAATATCTATTCTGTGTGGCTCCTAAAAGCATGCTTTTGTATGAATTGGACAAAACTCCCATAACTTTTCTGTTCTTTTTGTGTAGTGTCTAGCATTAGTAGGAATGGTGGAGCATGCCCTCACACCTCATTGTTTTGAGTCTGATGGTTAGGTCATGTTCCTCAGCACTGGAAATAGTGGTTTAGGACTCTTTCTTAGGTCTCCCTTCATTATTTTCAATTGTCCATCTATCTACCTCTAAGATTTTCTAGACAGTGTAAAGGGATTTTTGTCAAAATGCTTTTGTTTTAAAGCTGTATTAATATCTCCTTCAAGTGAAGAGACAATGTTATAATTGTCAGAGTTATCTGAGATCCTTAGCATGTTACTTCATCCCTCTCCAAAAACCCCCAAATGTTTGAGTTTATGTGCTTTAGGTCTTTATTTATCAAACCCGTGTTGCTTTCAAATGTTACACAGCATCTGAAAACTAGCACTGTTATTCCTAAGCAATCATTCCTACTTAAACAAAGGAGTGCTCTAAAATGTGTGTGTTCACTGAAGTTTTCTTAAAATCTTCTGTACCCTCCCGGAGCATAATAAGATATATTAACTATGCAACTTTAGGATTAACTGAGCACGAAGTCTCTCAGATATAAACCTCGAGCTATCCCAGGAACTTGTGGAGTTCCCACATTTTACCAGTCATTTAGAAAACAACCAAATCATGTTTGTTTTGAGGTTTTTATCTTCAGGCCATGACTCCATTTTTTCCCCGTAATATATTGTAATTGGTTAACATGCAGGATTTTGCTTCCTTTTTTACCCCTTATGAAGAAAGAGTAAGGAAAGTTAAATTTAAAGGCATCTAGCTCTGAGGAGCTTAAGAGGGTCTTCTAGTCCTTATTTTAGCACTAAATTCTCAAGGTGACATTCCTGGTATACAAGTACCCTGGAAATCCCTCTGGTTGAGATGAGAGATGAGAGCAGTATAAGGGTTTTAACGTAGAAACTAGATTAATAGAAAGGATAGTATAATCATAGAATCTTTAAGGTTGGAAAAGACCTCCAAGATCATCAAGTCCAGCCGTCAACCTAACATTGCCATGCCTACTAAACCATATCCTGAAGTGCCATGTCTACACACTCTTTGAACTCTTCCAGGGATGGTGACTCCAGTGGCAGTATAATGATTTGGTTGCAAGGAGAGAAGAGATTCCAACACCTGGCATAGCTGTCTTTACATCTAGTTTAACAGACTTGCTCGAGACTAGAGCATATGTAGGAAGCTGCTGTTAGACCTCAAAATGTAAACATGACTTTGCTTTGTTGGAAAGAAGGTATTGATTGTGCTATAGTTGACATAGATACTGTTACTTGAGTGATGTTATCTACAAAGGTGGAAAGAGGGTGAGCCTTTTGTGAACATGCTAGAGAGATTTTGGTTAATGCTAGAGAGATTAGAATTAAAATTGAGTTAGAATTAGATTAATAATTTATTTTGTGGCTCTATAATATAAGCATAACTCTGCTTCACCTTCTAGAAAGGGATAAGAAAACTCAAAGCAACTTAACAAAGTAAATGGAGAAAAGCTGTACAATAACAGTATATTCTGATACAATGATTGACCTTTGGTCCCTACAGGGTGTCTGTGGCAGCAATTCAACACAGCATTTCATAGAATCATAGAATGGTTTGGTTTGGAAGAGACCTTGAAGATCATCTGGTTCCAACCCCTTCCAACCCCCCTGCTCTGAGCAGGAACATCTTCCACTAGACCAGGTCACTCAAAGTCCCATCCAACTTGACCTTGAATATTTCCAGGGATGAGGCATCTACTATCTCTCTGGGTTCCGCCACGAGGAGAGAGGGAGAATCACCTCCCTTGACCTGCTGGCCATGATTCTTTTGATGCAGCCCAGGATGCAGTTGGCTTTCTGGGCTGCAAATGCACATTGCTGGCTCATGTTGAGCTTCTCATCAACCAACGCCCCTAAGTCCTTCTCCTTGGGACTGCTCACAATCCATTCTCTGCCCAGTCTGTATTTCTGCTTGGGATTGCCCCGACCCACATGGAGGACCTTGCACTTGGCCTGATTGAACTTCATGAGGTTTGCATGGGCCCACCTCTCCAGCCTGTCAAGGTCCCTCTGGATAGCATCCCTCCCTTGCAGCGTGTCGACGGTACCACACAGCTTGGTGTCATCGGCAAACTTGCTGAGGGTGCACTCTATCCCGCTGTCCATGTTGCCAACAAAGATGTTAAACAAAGCCTGTCCCAATACTGAACCCTGAGGAATACCACTTGTCACTGGTCTCCACTTGGATATTGAGCCATTGACTGCAACTCTTTGAGTGCAACCATCCAGCCAATTCCTTATCCACTGAGTAGTCCATCCATCAGATATGTGTCTCTCTGATTTAGAGACAAGGATGTCATGTGGGACAGTGTCAAATGCTTTGCAGAAGAACAGACTGATGACGCCACTTGCTCTGCCCTTATCCACAAATTCTGAAACCTCATTATAAGTGTTCTCCTGAAGGAAATTTCAGTAATCTTCAGTATAATTGAAACCTTTGTCTGGAAATATTTAATTCCCCCTCATTTCCATGGATTTTCTTCTTTGATTATTCATTGTCAAGCTATTATGCATTCACAGTATGCATCAGCTTGACCGCAGAAAAGTTCTGCCAGCAGAACTTTTTCCCACAAATTGAAGCTATTTGTACTCATTACCTATTTATAGAAGAGTTCGTTTGTACCTTAGTGGTAATATCTTCCTTATTCCATCTGAATTTACAGTGAACTCACAGGATTTACTGAGGTGTTGGGTGATTCACTGCAAACCCTGTTTTGATGTTGGCATGCTTTTTTTTCTTGCTAAGACAGATAAATAAGATCTGAATGAGTCTTGCACACTTTGCTATCCTAGCAAACCACTGTTGAACTCGAGATGTATGTAGGGCAGAAAGGGAATGCGTGTTCAAACTGGTAAGCTGTGGACAGGTTGCTCATCATGTAGTTATGATTTAGTTTGCTAGGAAAGCATGAATTATCATAGAATCATAGAATGGTTAGAGTTGGAAGGGACCTTCAAAGGTCCTGCTAGGAGCAGGGACATCCCCCACTAGATCAGGTTGCTCAGAGCCTCATCCAGCCTGGCCTTGAATGTTTCCAGGGATGGGGCATCCACCACCTCTCTGGGCAACTTGTTCCAGTGTTCTACAACTCGCATTGTAAAAAATTTTTTCCTAATATCCAATCTAAATCTACCCCCCTCTATTTTAAAACCATTACCCCTCGTCCTATCACAACAGGCCCTACTGAACAGCC
>JAAGAY010006997.1:15305-49983 GCA_011801015.1 Ardeotis arabs
TGTCCAGGTCCCTCTGGATGGCATCCCTCCCTTGCAGCGTGTCGACGGCACCACACAGCTTGGTGTCATCGGCGAACTTGCTGAGGGTGCACTCTATCCCACTGTCCATGTCACCGACAAAGATGTTGAACAGGGCCAGGCCCAGCATGGACCCCTGAGGGACGTCACTCGTGACCGGTCTCCACTTGGACATTGAGCTGTTGACCACTACTCTCTGAGTGCGGCCATCCAGCCAACTCCTTACCCACCAAGTGGTCCATCCATCAAACCCATGCCTCTCTAGTTTAGAGAGAAGGATGTCATGCAGGACAGTGTCAAAAGACGTTTTTTTTCATCATGAAGAGGAAAACTATTAAGCAGTTCTAGTATTAGACAGAAAATACTACATGGTAGGCAGCACAGGTGAAGTCTTTTCCTTCAGGTATGCAGATACGCATAGTTTCTCTCAGTAGATTATAATGAATATATTATTCTGCTCTAAATATTCCTCAGATCTGTTTCTCATGGGACTATCATTCCCATATACAGAATCATAGAATCATAGACTCCTAGAATCATAGAATATGTTGAGTTGGAAGCGACCTTTAAAGGTCATCTAGTCCAACCCCCCTGCAGGGAGCAGGGACATCTCCAACCAGATCAGGTTGCTCAGGGCCCTGTCCAACCTGGCCTTGAATGTTCCCAGGGATAAGGCATCCACCACCTCTCTTGGCAACCTGTGCCAGTGTTTCACTACCCTCATTGGAAAAAAATTCTTCCTTATATCTGGTCTAAATCTACCTCCTTCTAGTTTAAAACTACTACCTTTGTCCTATCACAACAGGCCCTGCTGAAGAGTTTCTGCTCGTCTTTCTTAGAAGACCCCTTTAGGTATTGGAAGGCCGCTATAACGTCTCCCTGGAGCCTACTTGAGAAATACTAATTAAAAAAAAATCCTAATTTTTTTTAAAGTGGAGTACAGCTACATCAGCTGTAGTTACTCGTTTGATTTCAAATCCAGAAACCACAATAAAAGCTGTTTTCCTTACATCAGATGTGGTGATTAATATGTGGTAGACTTGGGCTCCAGATTTTTACAGCTCTGTTAATTGATCACGAGCCAGAGCCTGGGGCTGTATAATTAAGTTAGCTGGAAAATTAATGCAGGAAATGGCTTCTAAATTTGATTGGTTTAAAAATCTGTGAATACACTTATTTAGTGCTTTTGAATTAAACTCTGTGCCAAAAGAATTATGTTAACTACGTCCGCAATTTCATAACTTCAGGGCAGTATTCTTTTTCTGCCTTTGAAATCAGTGATGTTTGCACAAAATGGAGCCTTCTTAGATGATCCAGTAAAAGATCTCTCTGTCACTGTTTAGAGATGCTAGATTGTCTGTGCCTTTGGTCTGATGCATGTAGGCACAGACATTAGATTAACTAAGGACTGAGTATCCTTACTTACAGCTCAACAGTGGATTGCTGAGCCTGTGCAAAATCCCTTGGAGGTAAATCCAACTCCATGTGGGTGCAGCTTTTACCTGCACATTGTAGGATGACAGGAACAGGGCCTCGTTAAAAGTGATTGGTCTTATGTGTTGTGCCTATAGTATGGGAAAGCAGGTATGTGCTCTGTCCCTTTTGTTCTGAAATTGAATGGAGTCTCCAAATAAGGCTAGAAATGCTATAGCAAAAACACACTTGAAAGAAGGGTAAGGAGTAAGTAAATGCTCTCTAATTCTGAGCTCATCCATTGTCTTCCCATAACTTAGGAATAAATACTGTCAGCAATTATACTGAAGTAATCATAAAGTCAGCGCAGTAAGTCAGTGTAATACTGGAGATGGGTAAATCAAGTTTAGACTTAATGAATAGATGAAGATATCAAGTGTTTTGAGAAAAGATGTTTTGTTTTGGTTTGGGTTTTGTGTTTGTTTTGTTTTAAACCTGTAATCAATGTGTGCTAGTTTAGGTCACATAATATATTCATCTTACTCTATCTTAGGTTAAGTTTGTTATTTGATACCACATTAAATAACTGTTACTCAGCAAGTTGTAGGTCTTTGTAGGATAATTTTAGGGCTGCTTTTCCTCACAGGTGGGAGGTGAACTTACAAAGCCAAGGGAGAAAGGAAAACCATGATGGACAAATAAAAGTGAAATAAGAAATAGCTCTCTCCGGACTTTCTTGCACTTTAATTGCATTTAGACTTGTCAAAGAGAAAGAACCTTAATCAAGGGACCTTTAACGATAATATATGTGAAGTATAAAATATTTTGTTAGCAAAAAATGCAAGGCAAAAGTAAAAAGCCCATTACCGAAAGTGCACCAGGCATCAGTAATAAATAAACTGAGACTGAACATAATTGGGGTGAAGGGTTGTGATTGTACAATTAAAGTTGTTATGCTAAGGTGATGTCCTAACATTACTAGCACTGCAAGAGGCCAGTCTCTATTCTAACTTTTAAAAGCAAGCTCTTGTGAAGGGAGAGAAAGCTTTCCACAGCTTTATTTGCTTTATTTGGGAGCTACAGAAACACTAGACCAGAATGGAGGTTGTCTTACCTTCCTCACAATTCTTGTTAACTGGATGGTTGAGCAAAATGAAAAGTCAATACGCATTTATCTGCATATAGTCCTAAAGCAGCAGCAGATGAGCAAATTAGTAAAAGGAAATACTGTTGCTCTGGGAATTTAACATTTTTAATGTTATCACTGAACATGAACTAAAAGCTTACACATTCTTCAGTTCCTAGCTGGAGTTTTAATAGTGGGCCATGGTTAAAGAAACCTCTTAATTAACTTTTTTTTATCAGGATAAACTGTGCTGAAAAGAGACATTTTAAATTTTTTCCTACAGCCTTGCTTCTGTCTGCATGATTTATTAATCAAATCCTTGTAACTGATACAGGTTCAACCAAGAAAATCAGTATTTATTTCAAGAAACCATTCCAGATTTCGAAATCCTGTAGCATTATGCATAGCTCAAGTAAATCTCAGACTGCTTCCAGATATACTTTTTCTGTAAAGTGAACAGATTTAATGTTAGAACCTTTAGAAAGCAGAAAAATATAGACACCCTTTCAAACATGACAGGTAAAATTATAAAGATGAATAATACTTAGGGAGGAGTTAGGAAGTTTGTAAAACAAATCATTAGCAGTGTTTATTTTACTATCTTCTCATCTATTTTTGTCTCTTGCAAGTTCTTTTCACTGGTATATGCACTACTTAGCTTCTGGTAGGAAGCTGAGGTTTCCTTTCTTTGCCATCACAAATAGCTAAACAAGGATATATAATAAAGGCTTGATACTCTTCCAGTGATAATGACTGAAAAATTGTAACTGGGACAGTTTCTTTTTCTTCCTTTCTTTACACCTTTACAAAACCCATAACCATTGTATTATGTTTAATTAACATCTACCATGTACTTTACTCTGTTCCAAATTATTATATGAAACACAGTATTTTATGAAATCTGTGTCAATACCTTCTCCAGAAGTATCTGTCTTAAGAAGATGAGCACCCTGAACACATTAGGATTTACATACAAAGGATCCCATCCTGTGGGTTTTATTCAGGCATGGCTTCTATCTAGCTTTGTATGAGAATTTCAGTGTTAGCTCCATAAAGTTCTGTCTCCTGTGCCAGTAATGCTGACGCTTGAGGCTTTGGATCACCATTTATTGTGCCCCACACAATTGCCCTTTATGTTGTCTATAGAATCATTTTAAGACTGCCTTTCTTCACAGTGGAAGATAAAATTGTATGTAAAATTCTGATGGGAAAATAAAAGTGAAATACAACCTGTGATACTGATATTTATTAGGAACATGCTCCACGTGGGTTTCTCTGAACATGTCCCCTTTGCCTGTCTGAAGCTTGCTTCTGGGCAGAATTTTAAAACTTTGGACATTTCTGTGGTGTTCCCAGACACTCAGCAGGGTGGATCCAACACCTTTGCTGTGCCTGAGCTCACAGGTGGCCAGTGCACACGTAGGAAATTTCACATGCAAATCCAACACTCTGCACAGCACTGAGCCATATATTTCTGTCCAAAAAATTCTGGGCAGAATATTTGCAGGACTTATTGGCAGAAATAGGGCAATATTACTTCATCATCCAAATTCTATATATTTGCTGATTTGCTGTGTCGTTCCTGGAAGTTCTCTGCTGTTCCATTTCCCAGTGAAGGTTCTGAATGGAAGGTGCTGTCCCCTCTCGGAAATCAATAGTAGCTCAGCTGACTCTTTTTTTTTTTTTTTTTTTTAGTTTGGACAATGAATGAATTTTATCGGTCTTAGTCTTCAAAGTCCTCATGATCTTGTAGAGAAGAAGCCTAAGGAAGAAAGTAATAACTCTGAAGATCAGTTTGAATAAGACTCTAATGTACACTAGTTTAATTACTTGATTTTGGTCAAAAATGCAAAACTAGTGTTGGAACATAAATTCTATTCATATTTAGGGCTGTAGTAAGCTTTGCATCTTACTCACTGAGTCAAATATTCAAAAAATACAATGATGGGGTGTATATCTGTACAAAGGTATGAATTTTCTAAGGTTACAGGGAAAATTATGTGAATCCCAGGTGTCAGCATAAAACAATAAAATGCAGGGTACTGAAGCTTTTTACTTTTTTCACCAAACCATACCCTTGGTGGAACAGATGGGTAGTTCTACACCTCTGAGGTTACAGCTAGTGACATATCCAGACCCTTGGAAGGCATCACATCGGGTCCAGATGAGTGGCTGGAATATTGTTCCAACATAAGTAGTGCCATATCATGTGAAAAAACGTCTGCAGGCAGGTGGAAGCCAAAGCAGCAACCATTTTCCAGCTCCTCATTTGTATGTACCACACACTGTAGAATCCAAAAGACCTGGTGTGTATGAATAGTTTCAAAGGAGGATGCAGAATGATGACACTGAAATCAAAGTTCCTCACCTATTAAAGACAGAACTGAAATTGTTCTAGAAAGAGTGATGGGTGCTCCTTCTCTTCAGCAGACATGTCTGAATTTTAGACCACTCTCACTGGTGTGCACACTGCCACTCACTTCAGCGAGGGGGAGTATCATGGAGGAAGAAATGACACTGTCTAGGGCTGTAGACCTGGTAAAGCATAGGGAAACAAGGCAATGCTTGCATGAGTAAAAGTAGTTAACATAGTTGTAACAATTATTTTGATTGTAAGCACTTAATTGCAGTGGTGAACAAAAAAACCCCAAGACACTACTGTAGGCTAGGTTTGCCCTTCTTCTGTCTATCCTAATGCATTAATCATAACAACAAATCTGATGAGCCCTCTTCCTATAACTTTTGTGCCCTGGGGACTTAACAGAAGTATTAATAATATGGGTATCAAAAGGCATCCTAGCCCCTCCAGTGCTGCTCGTTCTTCCTTTCAGGAGTATTAGTGACAGCACCGCTTAAAAGCCCAGAGCCTCAGTGAAAAAGCTCCTGTTCAATTTGATGCATGAGAATTGTACTTTCTGCATTACTGCAGACAATGGGACCATTAACTCACTATCAATCACCAGGCCTGCAGCACAGCCCACTCTCTAACAAGAAGCCATGGGGCATAAGGTATAAGTAGCAGACATAAGTCAACCTCCTTGACCAGCTGTAATTGTGAAAGAAGGATCGTAAACTGTGCTTGCTCCTCTGTCCAGGCTTTCTGAAACATGCCAGTGTGCATGTGCAAATTCAGCTAGGGACATTCTGTTTTACCAGAAGGTTCTGCAGGATGGATTTAGGGCTGGATCCCTTCTTCTCCCTTCCCAAGCAATAATTTTAGACCTCTTGAGTACCTCTGGGCAGTTTGAGGAAGCTCTTTGTTTTGTCACAAGATAGATTAAATTTAAGCTATTTTGACCTTTTGAAGCATTGGGCAGCCTGATTCTCTCTGTTGTTACATTGGTTATACTGGGGATAGCCACAGACAGTGAGTGTGTGGGGGTAGGAAATAGTATGCCAACTATTAAGGTGGTAGGGCAGAGAATAAATTTACATTGCTGTGGATGCTAGGAGAATTAAACCTAGATAGGCCTTCAGAGACAGATTCTTTATTATTATTTCTATATTTGCAAGCTGGTTGGTTTGGTTTCATGAGAGCAGTTAAATAGCTGGATTCGTACAGTGCTCTTCTCACTTTACTGATTCTCTTCCATGGGAAGCGAATGGAAGCTATTTTAATTGCCTTTCTTAGAGGGAATGAGATCACAAACTAGCTGCAATCTCCTTTTATAGTTCCCTTTGTTACCTGGCATGAAGGGCTAGTACAAGCTTTTAAAAGTAGGCAATTCTGGCATAAAAGTGGGGTGGTCAATGTCTGTGATTCTTCAACCACTTCCACTGACAGCTTTATCAAAATTAAATTGCCCACTTTTCTATTCTGCAGTGGAAATCCTGAGAGAACGTAGCAGCGAAAGAGCTCACTGTTTTCAGCTGAGATGTACTCCATTCCTTATGCAAAGGGATTTGCTGATGCAGAGAAGTGTAATTTACATCTTCCTGTGACAGCCTTTGTGACTTTGACCTGGAAAGCAGAAAAGAATCCAGGCATACTTACAAAGGTGGTTATAAAAAGATTTAAATGCAGTGGCTTATCTTAAGGTTAGCAATAAGTTGTCTTTACAGTGCTAACAAACTAGACCACACAGCTTTGTTTTGATTTTTACCTGAAGTAGAGACCTGTGTGGTCTAGATGGATTATATCAATTACATTTGAAAGGCTGATAAAATAGAATGCAGATGGTTTATCTAGCTGATACTAACCTCTAAATAATAGCCACAGACATTAGTAAATCTCAGCATATATATATATATATATCTCATTCTTATGAATACATGGTGAATACCTTTTTTTAGTGCATGTATCTTCCTTACTTTTAAGACTTTTTCCCAGTGGTGGAGGGCAGTGGATTATGGTTTTGCTGCAGTTTACCCTGGAACATTGTAAACAAAGCATGCTGTGTGGATAGCTGGTATATTGATCGGTGCTGCGTGCTCATACACACACAATTGCACACTTCCACATGCTGCTTCTGTCAACTTACAGGTTGAGAAAATAATTTTAGTAAAATAAATGAAAACTATTGCTTAAATCACTGGTGTTGAAAACAGTGCCTTCAAAGGTCTAAAAAAACCCCAGAATTTCAGGTAATCATGCATGACCCTGTGTGTATACTGTTGTAAAACCATGCTACTGTAAGTGAATAACATAACACTTAAGGTGCTAAAGTATATGAGTCCTGTAAAATTGCTGTTCTCTAGTTCTTATTTTTTACAAACTTATGTGAGGAATAGACAATACAGGAAAACTCTTATAATGGGGTGTGGTTTCCATATGTTGCAGAAACTTGTTTGTAATTGATTGGAAAGGAAAGTTGAATCATGAGTGTAACGAGGGAAGTCATAGGGACATTCCTATGCCCATGTTAAGTGAGAAACATTCTCTGAAAGTCCCCTGGTTGGCAACACACACATGGACATATGCATAGGGATTTCTGAATAACAAACACAATGAAAATATTTCCAGTATTTTCAAGAAATATAAAATTCCAGTGAAATAAAAATACTAGGGAGAAAAAAGTTTACTTTTGTGTTTTAATAGTGTTTATTTTTCCTAAATGCCAACTTGTGACAAATTATGATTTCTAAATGCATAATTTTAATGTTTAAATGGTGGAATGACTCAATCTAACATGTTTGAACTTTCATTCAACACCTGCATTTGATTTATTTTATTGCAAATTGGGGTGAGAAAGATGAGGGAAAGAAATTATTGTGATTTTGTAAGATTTAGAAATTTAATTTTCTAGGGTGGTGTTTTGGACAATTATTTTGGGAGGCAGGAAGCATGAACTTCAGGAATGGAACCTGGAATAGGCTTGTTTAATTTATTGAGACAGGAATTTATTGTGTATGGGAGCCTCATTTGCAGCCCAAGTAGCTTACCACTTCTGGTGCATCAGGCTGAAATTCTAGGTGTATGAAGAACAGTAATCATTGCAGAAGATTAAATTTTTTATTTAATCTCAGGAATGTGAGCCTTAGTATAGGTCAGAAGTCCAGAGTTTAAAGATACTATTGGATGAAGTTGTAAAAACCTACTATCACTGCTATATATGAACATTTTAGTACATGTATCACTTGAATTTGTGAGGGCCTCTTTGCTAAAATATCCAAGTGTTTCCCCCAGTGCATTCACTATTGCTGGATGTTGATTCTCTTATGACAAATAGAATTCCTGGGGATCCAGAATTCAAGCTTTGGCTGCTGAGATGATGTAATTCAAGGCATTGGTAGGCATCTAAGCAGTCCTCACTCCTGAACCGCATGTGTTTCACAAGGCTTGCAGAGCACAGCCACGTCTTGCTGTTTTAGAAACCAAGCAAGCATTATTTTGCTTAGATTGCAATTAGATTGTTGAAGTTTCTGGCAGAGCAGGGGTCAAATTTTGTGCAAAGCTTCATGTGGTCAGAATGGGAAGATGACTAAACTCTTTCGTACTTTCCAGTTTCTGAACTGCTTCAGAGATTGCTGTGGCTTTTCCAACAGATGACATCCTCTCCTTCTGCTTCACCCCCTGATATTGTCCCATCCTCTGTGTACCTCTTCTGAGATCAAATTGCTTCCTTCAGGGTGTCTTCATTGCCAAAGGGGTACCAAGGGGCTATTGGAAATGGAAGGATTGTACTCCTTGTCTCTACAGACCAGATTTTCTCTAGCTAAGTGTACTTTTCATCTTACACCCAGGCTGAGCTCAAGACCAGACAAGTTTTGTGTTTGTGGTTTATATAACCACAAGCAGTTGGAGAAGACTCATTAGAAAACATAAGACTCCTTATGGCTGAGCACGTCTAGACTCTGCACAGGCAACCACAACATCGTGCAACAGTTTTTCACATTCAGACTGTAGGCAGTCCAAGAGGAAGCTGTATGAGATACAGGCACACTGTGTATGTTGTATCCACAACTGCTTTCTAGAACTGGTGCAGACAGCTCTCTTCTGCTTGTGGATGTATTATGGCAATGCCTTTTAACAGCATGACCACAGACTAACAGTTTTGCAAGAACACCGTGGTTGTACAAGCAGTAAACTATATAAGAGGGGAAGAAATAAAAGTCCTCTTCTATGTAAGATTCTTGCCTATGCCTCAGGAGAGCTTTTTCTCCCTATTGAACTCCCACAAGATTCCAGTGTTGTAAGCAAGAGGGAGCGGATGCATTTATTTCTGGTTCACAATATCACATTGTTTGAATCTGGAGATGTAGTGTTCTTTTATAATGTAATTCTTACAGTTCTTACATATAACTGTCTCAGCTGGTATCCATTCTGCTTGACTCTGCAAAACCAAAGAGAAATATACAACCTTTGGTTTCAGATGATATTACATGTTATATTCCCTCCCTTCATCTTCTTCACCAAAGCTGCCAACACACTGCTCAAAGCAAGAGTGAAATCAAGAGTTATGTAAAAAAACTAGGCAATAGTAAAATGGCAGCCAATATTTAGTTTTCTGCTAAGTATTGTTCTTGTGTTATTAGCATATGAATGATCCTTAAGTGCCCAAACTTCCTGGCTACCACAGACTCAACCTTTCATAAGAACATGGATTTTAGCTCGAGCTGTAGATTTTATTAGATTGGCAGTAGTGATCAGTGCAGTGATCAACAAGACTCTTAGTCAGCAGAGATGCTGAGGTAGCATTCTTTCCTTCCAGGTAGTAGAAGGAAATAAACATCTTAAATTGTCTTTCGATATGGTTTTAATATGGGAAGAGTAATGGATATCATCTACTTTTATTACCCTAGGTGGGAAATCTAAATGGATACAGTAGGAGTTTGAAGACAAAAATGTTTCTGTGTATTGGTAAGACCAAGACTTGGTTTTGCAAGAGGGAAAGCTAAAAGAAAATCTGTTTTCTGAATCAGCATCTCCCTGTCTCTGCTGCCTGAGAAGCAGCAAAACTGAAGTGGCTTTGACACAATATAAACTTGTTCTTTATCAAGAATGTCTCATTATAGAGGCCCTGCTGATTTTTAAAATTTGTAGTTTTTGTACACTTAGCACAGATAGAGAACAAAAGGAGTACAGTGATTGATTTTACTTAGTCATTAGGGATTTTTTGAGATAGCTCATTAAGACAAGGTGGACACACTAAAAATTGCTTTTTAAGGAAGACAAACTGATAATCAAATTTTATTAGTATGTCTGAAGTCTTCTTTAGGCTATCATGAATCATCTGTATAATGCAGTCTCTAGGTTTTAAAACAGGGAATAAAAGTAATAATAGTGTTTTCTATGCATTAACTTAACAGATACTATTTTTGAAATGTAATATTTTATACTTAAACCACTAAAGGATGAAAAAATCCTGATTTCTCAGTTGAGTTTAAGGGACATGCAGATGATAAGGCTGTGATTGCATAATAACATAACTTAACATAGCATAACATAATATAACATTACAACATACCAATATATAGTAATATATAATAATTTGTACAATAAATTAAAATTTTATTGTACCTACTATAAGTGAAAAGGAAAAGCCAGACATACGAAACTGCTGAAGTCTTCTATAAAATAATGAAGAGCATTAAGTAAAATTGTTGTATGATTTGAGTTCAAATAAAATAATCTTTTTTTATCATAAGGAAAATATAATAAAATTATAGAATGATAGAATCATAGAATGATAGAATCACAGACTCATAGAATCATAGAATGGCTGGATTGGAAGGGACCTTAAGGATCATCTAGTTCCAACTCCCCTGCTCTGAGCAGGGACATCTTCCGCTAGACCAGGTTGCTTGAAGCCCCATCCAACCTGGTCTTGGATGCTCCCAGGGATGGGGTATCCACAGATTCTCTGGGCAAGCTGTTCCAGCACATCACCATCCTCACAGTAATAAATTTCTTCCTGATGTCTAACCTAAATCTACCCTCTTTCAGTTCAAACCATTATGCCTTGTCCTACCACTACATGCCCTTGTCAAAAGTTCCTCTCCAGCTTTCTGGTAGGCCCCCTTGAGGTACTGGAAGGCTGCTATAAGGTCTCCTGGGAGCCTTCTCTTCTCCAGGCTGAACAACCCCAACACATTACACAGTTTGGTGTTGTCGGTAAACTAGCTGAGGGTGCACTCCTCCCACTGTCCGTGTCTCCAACAAAGATTTTAAACAGCACGGGTCCCGGTACCTACCACTGAGGAATGTCACTCATCGCTGGTCTTCACTTGGACATCGAGCCGTTGACTGTAACTCTTCTAGTGCAGCAATCTAGCCATTTCCTTATCCACTGAGTGGTTCATCCATCAAATCCACGTCTCTCCAATTTACAGATAAGGGTGTTGTGCGGGACAATGTCAAATCCTTTGCACAAGTCCAGGTAGATGATGTCAGTTGCTTTTCCATTATCCACCAACACTGTAAACCCATCATAGAAGGCCCCCAGATTTGTCAGGCACCATTTGCCCTTAGTGAATCCATGTTCGCTGTCACCAATCACCTCCTTATTTTCCATGTGTCTTAGCATAGTTTCCAGGAGGACCTGCTCCATGATCTTGCCAGGCACAGAGGTGAGACTGAGTGGCCTGTAGTTGCCCGAGTCTTCCTTGTTTCCCTTTTGTCATAGTCTAGCCCCACTCGGGATCAAGCTAAGCAGTCTCTCTCTCACTCCTCCCACCCTCTGAGGGAATGTGGAGAGATATACAACCAAAAAGGCTCAAGGTTTGAGATAAGGATAGGGAGAGATCCTTAAATTTACCGTTATGGGCAAAACAGACTCTACTTGAGAAAACTATGTATCTATTATTAAAATGGAAGCAGGATAATGTGGAAGAGAACCAAACAACTTCCTCCCACCCCTCCCTCTTCCCAGGCTTGACTTAATTTCAATTATTTCTACCTCCTTCCCCCACCCTGAGCAGCACAGGGGGGAAGAGGGAATGGAGGTTATGGTCAGTTCATCACTTGTCGCTTTACGCCTCTCCTTTCTCCTTGGGGGAAGAACTCCTCACATTCCTTCCCTGCACCAGTGTGGGCTCCCTCCCACAGGCTACAGTCCTTCATGAATGATGTGGGTCATCTGTCGCTCCAGAACAACTACCCCAGCACAGGCCCTCCACAGGACACAGCCTCCTTCAGGCATCCGCCTGCCCCAATGTGGGGTCCTCCACGGGCTTCAGGTGGATCTCTGCTCCTCCGTGGGCCTCCATGGGCCTCCATGGGCTGTAGGGGGACAATCTGCTCCACCATGGACTGCACCACAGGCTGCAGGGGAATCTTGGCCAGGAGCAGCATTACTCCTCCCCCTCCTTCTTCACTGACCTTGGCGTCTGCAGCGGTTCCTTTTACAATAAATTCTTCACAATTGGATCAGACAGATGCCTCTCATGTTCTCTTCACACCTCCTGTCTTCACTTCTTGCAGCCGAGCTGGGCTGAATCAGGCCCAGATGGCTCCCGGGCGGGAGGCCAGAGGATGAGGGCTGCAAGGCCCACAAGGCTCGCGTCTCCCTCTCTCTTCACCCCACTTCAGCCTCTTCACATCTTCTTCCTCCTCTTTTATTTTCCCCCCTCTTAAATACATTATTGCAGAGGCATTATAAGGGAACATTCCATCACCAATTGTGTCAGCCCTAGGCTTGGCCGAGTCCACTGGACAAAGGGGAAACTTCTAGCAGCTTCTTGCAGAAGCAGCCACTGTAGCCCACCCCCTCACTGAACAAAACCAACACACCTTTGTAAAGGTCAGTGGGAACTTTACTGAACTGCCACGACTTCTCAAATATGATGGACAGTGGCTTAGCAATTTCATCTGCCAGTTACCTCAGGACCCACAGATGCATCTCATCCGGTCCCATGGACTTGTGCACCTTCAGGTTTCTTAGACGGTCTCAAACTCAATCTTCTTGTACAGTGGGAGGTTTTCCATTCTCCCAGTCCCTGCCTTTGCCTTCTGCAACTCGGGTGTGGCTAGAGCACTTGCCAGTGAAGACCTAGGCAAAAAAGTCATTGAGTACCTCAGCTTCTCCACATCCCAGGTAACCAGGTCTCTTGTTTCCTTGTGGAGAGGGCCTACATTTTCCCTGGTCTTCCCTTTATCCCTGACATACTGATAGAAGCTTTTCTTGTTGCCCTTAACATCTGTAGCTGGACTTTATTCTATCAGGGCTTCAGCTTTCCTAACCTGAATCCTGGCTGCTTGAACAATTCCTCTGTATTGTTCCCAGGCTACCTGTCTTTGCTTCCACCCTCTGTAGGCTTCCTTTTTGTGTTTGAGTTTATCCAGGAGCTCCTTCTTCATCCAGGTAGGCCTGGCGTTTTTGCCTGACTTCCTCTTCACTGGGATGCGTTGCTCCTGAGCTTGGAGGAGATGATCCTTGAATAGTGATCAGCTTTCTTGGGCCCCTCTTCCCTCCAGGGCTTTGTCCCAGTAGATACATTATGTGTGTGCATTTGAAAATATATACATTGCACACAAATACATCATATAAGTGCATCATATATATACACATACACACGAAATAACTTCTGGAAAGTAATAATATGCCAATTCTGTCATTATTAGAATGAAATATCCATTTATTGGTTATAAAACATTTGTTACTGAAAAGCACACAATTCAAAATACTTCTGTCACAGATGCTGCTAAGAGACTATATTCTTGTCCTTGATCCTTGGGCACCCAAAGACCTCATAAAATCCAAAGCTGTACTAGAAATACAATACAGTCTAGTAATGTACAAATTCAAAGAAATAACAAAAGGAAACAAGTCCCATCTGCTTTAGAAGTATCAAATACCTTGACTAACAGAACTGATCTAAAGCATATGGAAGTCAATGACAGTTAATTGTCATGAGTTCTTCATCAAACTCCTAATGTACACTGGATATGTGGACTCCTTTGTTTTTCAACTTAGATTCATATATATTAACATCTCCTGAGTCCTCCTGTGAATTTTTTCTTCTACTGAAAAAGCTATATTTGATCTGGCTTCCAGGGAAGCTATGGAAAAGTAAAATTAGGATTTCAGTTTTGTTTGAGAATTCTATGCACTTATTTGGGAGGCCATGAAAGTAGCACTAAGTAAATAAACAGATCGAATAAATTAACATATTATTAACTTTTATAGAAATAAACGGGCTGTTGAGTAGCAACAGAATAAAAAATTATGAAAAGCAAAACAATAACATCAGTCTATTTATGCTAATATTCTTTCAAAGCCATATTGTTATTTTCAGAGCTGAGTAGAAAAGTTTTTCTGACAAGACTGAAATAAAACTTCCTTTGGATATATGTCCATCTCAGTGAAATTTTATTTTGGAAATAAAAATTAAAAAAAAATTAATTGAATGCTATGAAGATGTTAAAGTTATTTTTTATTTTTAAAATGTGTATACAAATCGACTTTGGGATGTGTCTTCTGTGTATAAAACTATACTTGATTACTCATTTTGGATTAGAACAAAAGTAAAGTTTGAAATAAATAAATATTTCATTAAATGGAATTACTCATAGCCTAAATCTCTCTATTTTCATGTAAACTAGAACTTCATTTTCAGGCACACTCTAAGATAGGAAGAACTTTCTAAAGCATGAAATTCTTTCTGGACGTTTTAAACCAGAAGAACATTTTTTGCTTTATAGTATATTGTTGCTTAGATGTGAAGTGGGAAACCATTTATAAGGTGATGTATCTGAATGGCTTTACTGGCTGTGTCTATTTCAGAGTATGTGAGTCTTGTTAATGCTGCCTTATACACTGGAAAGCCACATTATCCTTTTCCTGTGGTGGAATAACTTCGTATATAAATAGCAGTGGATACTATGGAAACCCTAGAGGTTAGTGCTTGAACTATAATTTCTTTCTGGTCAGTAGTAATTATTCCATAAGGCATTGCAGAGCATGTTCTCTAAAAAAAATAATTAAAAAAGAAAGAACACAACCTGGCCATTGCAATAGACCAGATCTTTAATTTTGAGATATTTGATTGTCACCATATTAACCCCAAAAGCCTGAATCATCAAGCCCACTTCCCATCTAATTAATATAGCAATATATATGATATGACTAGCAATTTTTCCGACATTCAGATTTCTAAACTTTGCTTGCCCAGATCTGTTGCTGTTATCAAAATATTTCCATTGATGAAGGCTCACTAAAACATTTTATTTTACATGAATATTATGATAATTTATACTGTATATATGAAATTAAATGTTTTTCTTTGTTGATATCTATGCATATTATCTATTAGAAGCATCTGCCTTTCAAATAATTACTGAACATTAAAATGCATTATGTTAAAATATTTATTTAATCAGTATTACAAATAAAGGAATGAGCTGGGTAAAAAATTTTAAGAAATTTTAACTTCTGTGATTTTTGTTTTTTTTTTCCGTCTAATCTCTTTGTGAAGCTACAAGTGGTGAGTTCACTCAACTTCTCCTGCAAAGGTCATTCCAATCAATGTGTACCTTTCCACTGTCTTAGATGCACTTTGACTCAGTGCAATTCTGTATCCCTGCAATACAGCCAAATCATTTATATGAAAGTCAAATGAAGCCATATAAAATGCTGACTTTATTCTCTTTGCTTGCCTCATGTGTGTGGTAACACAATGTAGTATAATTGAGATGATATGAAATACTACTCTTGAGAAAACCTTGACAAAAAAAGGCAGATATATCTGCAAATTTCTTATCTTTTGCCAGTTTTTGACAAATCTTAGTGTTATTTCAGTGTAGATTTTAAAATCTCATATTAATGAAGTCAAATATTTCAGCAATATGATGCATTTACTATATTGCATTCGTATTCGCTTTATGTGGCAACGTGTTTGGGAGGGGTTGTAGAGGTGGCTTCTGCGAGAAGACAACAGAAGCCTCCTCCACATGGGACAGAGTCAGTGCCAGCCACCTCCAAGATGAACTCGCCACTGGACGTGTCTGGCCAAAACTAAGCCAGCCAGCAATGGTGGGAGCGCCTGTGGGATAACATGTTTTAGAAGGGGGGAAACAACTACACAGTAGCAGATGGAGAGAGGTGGGAGAATATGTGAGAGGAACAACTCTGCAGACACCAAGGTCAGTGAAGAAGGAGTGGGAGGAGTAATGCTGCTCCTGGACAAGATTCCCCTGCAACCCATGGAGCAGCCCATGGTGAGGCAGGCTGTCCCCCTGCAGCCCATGGAGATCCACGGAGAAGCAGACATCCACCTGCAGCCTGTGGAGGAACCCCCGCCAGAGCAGGTGGATGCGTGAAGGAGGCTGTGACCCCTTGGGAAACCCGTGCTGGAGCAGGCTCCTGGCAGGACCTGTGGACCCATGGAGAGAGGAGCCCACACTGGAGCAGGTTTGCTGGCAGGGCTTGTGACCCTGTGGGGGACCCAGGCTGGAGCAGTCTGTTCCTGAAGGACTTCACCCTGTGGAAAGGACCCACGCTGGAGCAGTTCGTGAAGAACTGCAGCCCATGGGAAATCCCACAGTGGAGAAGTTCACAAAGGACTGTCTCCTGTGGGCGAGACCCCACACTGCAACAGGGGAAGAGTGTGAGGAGGAAGGAGCAGCAGAGACAATGTGTGATGATCTGACCACAACCCCCATTCCCCATCACCCTGTGCTGCTCAGAGGGAGAAGGTAGAAAAGTTGTCAGTGAATTTGAGCTCAGGAAGAAGGGAGGGGTTCTTATTTCTTATTATCATACTCTGTTATTCATTGTTAATAAATTAAATTAATTTCACCAAGTGGAGTCTGTTTTACCCATGATGATAATTGGTAAGTAATCTTCCTGTCCTTACTTTGACCCATGAACTTTTCATCCTGTTTTCTCCCCCTGTCTTATTGATGGAGACGGAAATGATAGAGAGGCTTGGTGGACACCTGACAGCCAGTCAAGGTCAACTCACCATTTGAACACTGTTCATTATATCACTTGAACACAGTTAGAATGTTCAATGACTTAGTTGTTCGTCATTGTGTGAACAAGTTGTAAACACAGTTATATACACCATATAGTTACATACTTCTTTTTTTTTTAAAAAAAAAAAAACAACACAGACTTATCTGATTAATGAGAAAGATTCAGAAGTTCCAGTCTGCATTTGTGAAAATACTTATTGAAGTTCAAACTCCGTATTAAAAGCTACCACAACCACGTGGATTGGTAGGCACTGTAATTCTGTAACTGTCCTTTTGAGGAGGTATAGAGTACCAGGGGCTGGGTGTGCCACCTAACAGAAGAGCAAAGTCAAGAATAATCAACAGCTGAACAACCTTGTCCTTTAAGTAGAAGGGGAAATCGGAAAAAAATAGGAGAAAAACTCAGCCAACACAGACGTGATCAAAAGTCGGTCTGACTATGGTAATGACTGGGATGACTGAGGGAAGAAAAATAATAAAACAGTAGAAAATTAATTTTTGTTTGTTTGGAGTGGTTTTTTGTTTGGTTGGTTGGTTTTGGTTTGAGTTTGGGTTTCTTTTTTTAATAAGAATACTTTTGCATCCTTTTTCATTATCCTGACCTTCACCTGCTAGACTGGTCATGAAGGAATACTTTCTAAAAGTGAGGTTTGCTCCCTTAAATAAATCAACATATAACAGATTTTTTAAAATTCCATATTAGATTTCTGTTTTGTCTACATGGTCTTTTAAAACTACTTGGAAATTTCACTTTTTGCATGCCATCTGTTTAAGTCTTGCATCTTGTGAGAAGCTGTCCATGTTGCCTGTCATTTCATGTCTAGTCACAGTTCTACAGGGGTAGGTTTTACTCTACTTATCACTCAATAAAAACATGCCCTGTCTGAATATTTCTCCCTCTGCCAGTGAAATAGTGACACAGTTTCAGTTCTTTTTTTCGCTGAAAGTATTTTTTAAAAAAATAATTCTAACTGTTCACGTGGCACAGTGGAAGAGTTTCATTATGGAAAAGTCTAGATTAGTTTCATTTTAGGGTTAGGTTCCTGCCTGGTGTAAGTCAAGACAGTTTTATTTAAGTTTCAAGCCACCTAATAATAATAGACTGTTCGTAAATCACTAGTGTGGTTTTCCCTTCTGGCTTTCTAATTAAAAAGCACTTACATGCTCAGAACAAGGGACACACACACACACACACACACACACACAGAGTTAAATGGCCTAAATGTCACATAAAGACTATCACCAGACCTAAAAAAAACCCAATGGAATGAAGAAAGAGTGCATAATTTTTGACATTATACCAGTCGTTTCACATTTCAGTGGTTTTAATCTCAACATGAGAAGAGTTTAAATTGTTATTCTTCCAAGAAAGACAATTTCAGAATACCAAACAGTTACGCAATGTACCCTCTGTAATGTTTGTCTGTCAGTTGTACTGTTGTCTATATATCTGAACTACAAAACCTATTGTGCCAAATAATATGCATTCTGTTGCTATATAACAAGTTTATTGTATTATGCTACCTTTTCTTGGAGGCTGCAGAACACCTCTTAGCTTAGGTGTTGCCATTAGGCAACCTTTCTTTGGGCTAATGGATTTGCTGCTTTCAGGTCTGAGAGGTTTAAGTCTCTTCTGCAACGTGTCAACTTAACAAATGGAAAACGTACAATGCACTGAGATTTATAAACTTACATGGTAAGCATTTGCAAATGTTCTTAAGCTTCAACTGAGGTAGCTTAAGCTTGAGCTCCTGCAAAGTGAAGGACAGCTTCTGCAGTCATTGCTGCTTGTGGAGTGGCTTCTACTGATGCAAGGCAGCTTTATTACCCTCCGGGTTGCGACCCCCAAGGTCACAGGAAGGGTCAAACAGAGATCGGAACAGTGAAAAGAGAAGAGCATAAGTCTTTATGTTTTAAATGCTTAATTATAAAACTGACTTGGCAATGTAGTTAAAATTTAAAAAGAAAAAAAAAATGCCAGTGGATTATCATGATATATAACCGTGAGCAACTGAGTTCCTCAGGGAAGGGACTGCGGATGTTTAGTTAGCAGCTAGCTGCTTTTAAATGACTACATAACGTAGTTCCTTCAGGAGGGAGAGTGAGCTTTTCAGTCTGCCACAATAGTTACAGACATTTTTAAATTCTGTCTTTCTGAAAGGAGTAAGAACATTGTATGTTCCTGTTCCTTGACTGGTCGGGGCACGAAAGGAGGGAGAAGTTTATAGGAAGTTCAAAAGGAGAAAGACTTCCATTATTTGAAACGTGGTGATGCAAAATAATCTCCTCTGTTCAAGTAAAATGAATAGATACTTCTTTACAGGAGTAAAGGTTGTGGAATCTGGCTTTTTGTATAAACATAAACACACGCTTCTGAGCACATGCACGTATATGTGTGTATCACAGTAAACATAGATAGCTACAAATCTGTCTGCTTTCTATTGAGATTTCTTTGTGATTATGAGAAACAAGAGAATATCCACAGTAAAGTGGCCTCAATAACAATAATACTACTTTGCTAACACTTCAGTTGAATGTATAGTCGTTCCTTAAATAATCCCATACTATGCTCTTTTCCTTTCACAGGATGTCCTCATTTCAGAACTTTTACTTAATGTCTTTTAACCTTCCTTCCCCTTCAGAGAAAGTCACAGGCTTTTGAGTTGCTTCAAAGGCTCCAGTAGACTTTCTAAGTCCTCATTTGAGCATACAAGTGTTTCTTGCTATGTAACCAAGCCAAAACTCACCAAAGAGTCTCTGGGTTTCCACTTCAATGCCTGAAACCTTGGTATCAATTCATCAGTGAGTTTATGTTTGCCTCTTGTATATTTTAAATCAAGGCAGAAAGCTTCAGTATTTGAGTTTGAAGTATTGGTTAATGGCATGTAGAGACTAAAGGTAGAACTCAACCTAATTTCAGAAGTTTAAATTAATAAACAAAATTAGGATTTCAGTAGTAATTGTTATTTATAATTAAGTGCAGTGAGGATTCAGTCAGGACTTTCTCATTTTTTTCAGCTACCTTTATCTTAGGCAGATACAGTGAATAGTCACAGAAGGCAAATGGAGCACATGGGACTGAAATCCTCCCTATTCTTTTGTTACTGTAATCTCAGCCTTAGCACAGCTTCCTGTGGCAGATGCCTCTTCAAAATCTAAGGGGAAACCATGAGCAACTTGTCTGTTTCTAGTAACACAATACCCTGCTGGCTGAATATTTTCCTCTTACAAATTTAAATTACTTTATATTAAATGAGAAGTGTTATGATACAGTAGCATAAATGAAAGTCAGATGTGCAAAAAAAAAAGGAAATTATAAACATTTCTGTATCTTTTTAAATAATAGCACTTCAAGGAGCTGAATTAGAATATATAGACAGAACTGACGGCAGAAGGTCATAAATTGTCCTTGTATAATAAAAATCCTAGTCAGCCCTCAAATTCAAATGTGATAATAAGTTCTAACACTCCAACTGTGAGAGTAATATGGAAAAAAAACTTAGGCATGGAAATAATTGCAAAAGACACAATGAAAGAGTGTTTTCTTCCATGCAGGTAAGTATCTTTTAGTTGTCTAATTAATTTAATTAGCTATAGTCCATTGAGTAGGACTCCATAAAATTTTTCAACCAAACTTTTTTTCTATGTAAAATTAAATAAAATTTTTTGTTTGGTTGGTTGTTTTTTTTTTACTGTCTGGATTTCATTTCAATTGTGAGAAGTGGAACACGGCAAGATTATTGTTCTTATGTTGCTAGTCTCTGAAAATGATCCTTTTGTTAGTACTGTCTGCACATGTGAAGAAATATTTTGGCTGTGACCAGGTCTATATTCTGTCTCCAGTGGTGACTATGAACAGAGGAGATACCATACACATTTTTTCCCATACATTATACTTGGTAGGGTTCTCGAGATCTACTGCCGGTTGTAGGAATGACTGCTGCCTTTCGATCAGGTCAGCTAGCCTACTTAAAACTGTCTGTTATCCAGTTTGAAGAGTCTTAACTTACCGAACAGTTCCTCATAGAGAAGCCATTCCCTGTGTTTGATCATCAAGCTCAGCTGGTCACACAGAAAGACAGCAAAACAGACATAGATGATACCGTGCCATTGAAACAAAGATGATGGATGCAAGGTGAAAAAAGACTTAAAGATAAAAAAAGTGTGATACTTCTTAATGCCAAGAAAGCCACCTTAAATACACAGTTATTTGGAGGCAGGAAATTAGGAAGACATAAACAATGACAAGGGAACAGAAAAGGTGAGAGTGAGGGCAGATGACCAGAAGGTCACAGGGCTAGGTACAAAGTGAAACTGAGGTTAAAAGACAATGAAGAAAGAGCTGGAGAAGACAGACAATCAGAAACTCAGTCCTTCAAGACAACCTGTCTTGAATGTCAAAATGTTCCTGATTTGACTGCTCCTGTGGCTACTCTTGTCCTTTGGGATCATTGCTTGCTCATCCCTCCAGCGTTTTTCTTAAGCTGACTCTGCTCTTAGGACCACAGTAATGCACACTATGGTATGCGTTAGGGAGTAAAGGATGTTGTGCACTTTAAATTGAATGAGATTTTCAAATGAAAAAACAAAGTCTCATGTTCTGTGTTAGCACTCCTCAGTACATGAATGCAGTCAGACTCTGGAATCCTTTACTTTTCTTCCTGCTGTGGTTATTAGGTATGTGCCTGGGGTTATCTTCCGTCCTGAGGAAGTTGGCTGGTTACTGTAATTTCGGTCAAGATGTAAAGACTGTTTTTGAAGAAGTCTTGCAGTTTTTCTTCAACACATTCATATTCTAGACTAGCTTGATCCCTAAAATCTCATTTCATTCTGCCTGAGGCCAGCTTGCTACGTTTATGGTTACAGTACAAGATATATTGCAGGTGTTGCCCGTATTTTTAGTTAGTGGTAATGTTTTTCAAAGTGAGATAATCAGGGTAACACAGGAAGACTGTGACAAGTATTAAAGAAGTCATGCTTTGGACCTTAGAGCTTCAAAAATCTGTAGAGCACAATGAATGCTGCCACTGTCTTAAAGCTAAAATGAGGATTTAGAAATTTGTTGTTATGCAGATTATGAATTTTTTTGTTTCAATATTCCAGAAGGAGACAATATACAGATTGTTCAATACTGAACTGTCACAGAGTACAGAAGTGAGAAAAAATGTGATTTAATTTGGAGATTTATTTGGTTTGTGTAATAGGGAGTGTAAAACAGTAAGAACCCAGTTGCCTAGCTGACACCTGCCTCCAGGGTACAATCAAACACTGCCAGTGAGTCAATAGCCTGGGAAGATTTTTTTTATATATATAGCTGGAGTTTAACATGAGGCTGTAAGTGCTCCAGGTGGCAAGTAATTTGTTCATTAGTGACTTTTCACAATAAACAATTATGGTCCCATGACATGACAACAGTAATGTACGAGGAGGAAGAAAAGCAAAGCAACCCTCAAATCCAAAATTCTGAAGAAAAAGACCCCCAAGAAAGTCCTATAAATCCTAAGAAACACTAGTCAAGAGCATATGAACAGAAGCAAATAGTACAGTAAAAGTCCATTACATTATTTAGTTGCAGCCTAGCTGATCCATTTCATAAAGAACTTCCTTAAATTGCTTTTCATTAAAACCAGAGTCTGGTATCAATACTCACATCACCCTGTGTGCTTCAGGCAGAGATTTAACATTTACATTGTTGCTTTATACTCCTTTTTTCCCTCTTCTTAATACAAAGCCTATAGATGATCTGAAGGACGGATTCCAACGGGTACAGTGTTGCTAATTTATGAAATCTGTGCCTTTTAGAGATTATTTTGTTGAAATTAGTGTAAGCACTGGTGATGCAAGATAAGAAGAAAGAGCATTACACTGCTTATGCATTTCTCTGAAGTTTGAAAATCCTATTTAGAGACCAACTTTAACATGATTTAATACTTCCAGCAGTGCTCCTGGGAGCATAATAAGTAAAGCTTGAAGTTGTGAGGGTGTATCTCAGCTTCCAGGTTCTTTTGGGGAGTGTGGAATGTAAAAGTGGAACTTAAATTCGACTGAATTTAAGACTCTGGTGTTTGACATTTGCTGCCTGTATGCCAACAGCACAACCACACTTTGAAAGGACATACTGAGAGAGGGAAGAAGGGTCTTTGAAAGCTTATTGCTGTGCGGTTGATTTTGCCTCTTTAATAATGATTAAATAATCAATAAATGATTATCCTAGGTTTTGTTTTTAAAATAAATATTTGCCTTATTTATGTTACTTTTTTAGTAAAACAACCAAGCACAGCTAAGCATTTTCTAAATCTTTTTGTGTTTTAATTTAATGCCAATTACGCATTCTGCATAGGTTACTCTGCCTGCAGTTGAGCTACTAACACCTGTGTGTCTCTGAACAGAACTTTGTGGACCAGTTAATTTATAGAAGCGGTAAGCAAATGGTAAGGAACACTAAAAGGTTGGATACGAGTGCTATTTATTGCTAAATACTGCAGTAAAAGAGGCTTGACTTGCTCTTCTTCAGTAATTATCTTACTTGTGTTTGTGGTGTAGCCCGAACCACCACACAGTTTCTCCCTCACCCTTCCCCTCCCCAATGGGATGAGGGAGAGAAACTGGGAAGAAAGGAAAACTCGTGGGTTGAGATGAAGACAGTTTACTAGAACAGCAAGGAAAAACTACAGTAATAAGAGAATATAAGGATATTAAAATATACAAAATGAACAATGCAGATTTCTCACCACCCGATGTCCAAAAGGACTGATACAGCCCGTCCCAAGCAGTGATCATGGAAACAAAACGAAGCAGCAAGCAAAGGGTGGAGAGGGAGCCAGCAAGGTAAGGGAACAATGCCAGCGAGCAAGAGACGAGATGGAAAAATGGGCAACCCCCACCTATATACTGAGCATGATGTTTATGGCATGGAATACTCTCTTTGGCCAGTTTGGGTCAATTATCATGTCTGTCTTTCTCCCAGCTTCCTGCATCTGCGCATTAGTGAGACCTGGAAAGTCAGACAGTGTCCTTGGTCTCATTAGCAACAACTTATATCATCAGGGTGTTTTATCAACATTCTTCACATATGAAAACCAAAACACACTGGCTGCTGAGAGGAAAATTAACTCCATCCCTGCCGAAACCAGAACACTTGGTAAGGTAGGAAGGAAAGCTGTTTTACCTTTCTGTCCAGCAGGTACTGCTTAGAGAAATCCCTTCATGAAATATGTACAAAACCTGACTGTTGAACCACTTACAATTTTTTTTAAAATTTATTTTTCTTATGTGTCTCTACTAGTTTCAGTAAAGTTTCTGCTTAAGTTAAATTTCAGTGCTTAGTCTGTGGCACAATGTACATATTCACAGTACAAGCATGTCTTGTGTTCAGTTATCTCTGTTCTTAGATTGTTCATTACAACGGTTTGGCTTACCGAAGGAAGTGGTTGATGTCTTAGCCACTATTTACATTGGACAAACTTCAGGAATATTTTAAGCATGTGTTTTGTTTTAAGAATGCGAATAAAGAAGGTCCAGATGTCCCCCTCAATCCAAGACACTTTTATTATCTCATTTTTTCCACTGAGATTTGAAATGCTCTATTCCTTAAAAATTTCAGCTTGAAGAAATGTAAGGGCATGTATTGGAACAATGGTGGTACTTCTGACCAGTTTAAACTTTCATGGCATTTAAGCAAGATTTTACCAGTTTTAGTAAGGATAGAATTTCTGAAACAGGGAAAATTTAACTTTATCCCAGAACACAGAACAATCACTACTTTAATGGGCATTTTTGGATGTTCTGAATCAATAGCACCTCCTTTTATGACCATTTGTGTACTTTGAAAAGTGTTCAGTCTGATACAGAAGATTGTATTCAAATCCACAGATTTTAATGATGTAGTGAGAGTATCACAGACTCCAAGGTCAGTGAAGAAGGAGGGGGAAGAGGTGCTGCAGGCACCAGAATGGAGATTGCCTGCAGCCTGTGAAGAAGATGGGTTTTTCCCCTGCAGCCCATGGAGAACCATGTCAGAACAGATATCTACTCTGCAGCTCGTGGAGGACCCCACAACACAGCAGGTGGATGTGCTCTGAAGAACTGCAGCCCATTAAAAAAGTCCATATTGGAGCGACCCCACTCTGGAGTAGGGAAAAAGTGTGAGGAAGGAGTGGTAATGAATTTGTTATGAACTGACTGCAACTCCCATTCCTCATGCTCCCTGCACTGCTCAGGGAAGGGAGGAGATAGAACAGACAAGTGAAGAATTGAATTTGGGCCTGGGAAGAAGGGGGAATGGGGGTTGTTGGAAGGTGTCTTCAGTTTTGATTTGTTTCTCACTGTCCTGCTCTATTCCTAATTGTCAATAAATTAAATTAATCTTCCCTAAGTTGTGTCTGTTTTGTCCATGATGGTAATTGGTAAGCAATTTCCCTGTCCTTATCTTGACCCATGAACTTTTTCATCTTATTTTCTCCTGGTGTCCTGCTCAGGTAGGGGAGTGAGAGAGTAGCTGAGTAGGCACCTGGTGACCAGCCAAGGTTAAGCCACCACAACCTCACTCTTCTTTTCCTAGATTAAATAAGCCTACATCTATAATTTTCTTGTGGGTTATGTTTTCAATGTTTTCTGACTTTTTCATCTTTTCTTACTCCACACTAACTGATTCACAGGTTTCCTGAAGTATCTTAACACATCTTTTGGCTCCAACTGAGGTTTCCCCAGAGCTGATGAACTCCTGGGGTTTGCACATCCGTATTCATCCTGATGCATCCCAGGATTAGATTTGCTATATTCAGCACATCCTTTTTGTTTGTTGTTTGAACTGTTCAGTTATAGATTAACAATAAAACTTCAGGTTCTTCTTTTCTCAAGCAGTTGATATGTACCAGCTTAAGGTATTGCTGCTAAAATATGATTGAGAAATTTAGTTTGCATCTCAGTTCTGCTACAAATTGTGCTGTCTGAACTGGACAAGTGTTCTTGTTGGACCTTTCTGCCTCAGTTCCGCTCCTACATCTCTCAGTTTATTGTGTCCATTTAGATTGCAAGCTTTTCAGATTGAGATTGATTGCATATATGCAATGCCTAGTACAGGACTGTAATTTAAGTTGGGTTCAGTATTACCCATAAAAATAAATTACGTCATATTATCTTTCTTGGTACTTAGTGAAAAGCCTGGTGTTTCTGCTGTTGATGACTGAGAAGGGTAAACAAAGAGACATACACGTGTGAAATAATACCTTTCTACCACGCAAAAACATAGGACTATTCTGTCTTCTATTTAGGATGTGCATCTCTAGAAAAATACTTTAAAAAAAAGAGAAAAGATATAAATAGCATAATACTTTAATTATTTTTGTTTAGTCAGGGAGTAAATGGGAGAGAATAGAGGTAACTTAGGCTGGACAGAATGCTTCATATATTCAAAATACTATACAAGCTGTAACTAATTAAACCTCACAGTGGGCAAAACACCTTTTCTTGGAAGCAAACCAAAAATATTTAGATATGAATTAGATCTGAGGAAAAACAAATCACAGGTCAAATAGTTTTAACAAATACCTCATTGTTTTCCCTCCAGTTTGTCTGTTTGACAAGAACATCTTTTTTTTTAATGGAGGAAAAAAATATTCATGTCCTTTTAAGGCTTTCTGAATCTAAATTTTTAACTGAAAAGTTTTATTTTTCTTATGGTTTAAATAAACCCTGTAAGAATTCTCTCCCATATATTAAGATGTTAAAAATCAGAAAGATAATGGTGGATGTCTTAACAGTGGTCAAAAGACTGATTATGCAAACGGACTAGTTTGGCGGATAAGTCTATATCATGGTAGCTTGGTCATTACTATGCTGGAAACCAGGTTCGAATTGACTTTGTAAGAACTTAAGCACCAGCAAACGGAAAGATCTCACTTACATTGGAAAACATGTAAATTTATTCAGAGATGAAGGAAAAGTAAATTCAGATTTAGGTTTTACAAGAGCAAGAAAAGGACCAGAAGCAATTACACATTCAATAGACAGAGTTATCTTAGGGTTGAATCTTTTGAAGATAATTTAAGCTACTCTTTAATCAAGTACCTTAATGTCAGGCAACAACTTGTGCTGGATAGTACCAGGTTTTCAAGTTTGTTTTGGTTTTTTTTCTTTTCCTCATATGACTATTCAAGGAGGTACTGGATCTTGCACAGTTTTTGATAAAGCGGCTATTGTCTGTGCAGTAACAGTTAGTCAAGTTCTAACTTCCCAGAAAGGCTTCAGTGCTCCTGAAAATTTAAGTTCAACTTTTAAAAGGGTATTAGAGGTCCTTCTCTCCACCTTCATTTCTTAATTTCTTGCCTAGAAAAAGTGTTATGCTCTAGCCTATGAAATTTCATATTTGCACAGCTTACAGTAATCTCACTATTCTTCGAGGTATGAAGCAGTCATGTGTCACACTACCTTTCAAAAAAAGACCAAGATAGAAAGACATGAAGGAAGAATATTTCACAAGTGCAAATTGCTGCAGTTATGAATCTTAAGAGAATGAACATAATGTGAATATTCAGATCAATTAAATGAGACAACATGAATTCTTGTATTTTATCTCACATCTTTGAAAAAGTTGCTGCAATTGAAATATTTAAATATGATGTAGTCTGCAGATTTAAAATTATAGTCACCCTCGTGCTTGTTAAAATTCATTTCAGGTGGTCATTTATGGTAAACATTGACATTTCTGAATTATCCTATTATATGAGAGATTACACTTTAAACCAGAAACTTTTGTTTGAATTCAGGTGCATCCAGTGTAACAGACCAACTTGATGTGTTTTATTCGCTGGCCTGAGACACTTCCTCACTTGATAGAATTAACTTACGGCTCAGGTAAACTGAGCTGATCTGACCGGGAACACACACTGACCCTTCCCTCTTATTTCTTGGGTATTCCTATTATCTTTTCTAAATCTTGAGAGTGATTCTTTGTGTAAATTAATACAATAAACATTGGTTGGCTAAATGAGAAGTTGCATTCTCCCCTAACAGAGCATGAACATACATAAAATCCTGTGGGACTGCGTTCTAGCTTTTTCCCATTCTTGAGTATACTTCAAGCATCCTGTTGCTTGCTAATAGACTTAAAATACAAACGATGGCTCTTGTAACACTCAGAGAGACTTATTCTAGGAGCAAATTGAGTAGCACATTTTAAGTGTACCTAATTTTGGTATTATTTAATGATAGCTGTAAAGATTTAAAAATAGAAAGAACTCAATCTACTTTCCACCTCCAGCTTCAAATCTATTCAGATTATTATTTGAAGTACAACCTGGCATACATTTTACTATTTTGTATTTCAAAGTTCCTTTAGATCATTAAGAGAAATAGTCTGCCAGTCTCATTCTAGGATCTTAAGAGACTGCCCTCAGCGATAACTCCCCAAAATGCATCCTTTCATTCCAAACCCCTTATTTTTGTCCCCAAATATTTATCTTTTGTTACAAATATTTCTTTATTAATGCTGTCTAACAGTGAGACAGTTAGCATTTTTTCAGCATTTTAAATGTCAGAGATCTACTAGAAATCTAGAGTACTTCTCCCATTGTGAAATAAAGACAGTGGTCCACTGGCAACAGAGAATATAAGAAGCTTCTAAATATGCAATAAAAAATCTTCTTTAAAAAGATCTTTTAAAAAAATATATTTTTCAGAACTATTTACTGGTATGTTCTCTTTCTGTTGCTTGAATTACAATTACAATATCACAGAAATCTATTTAGTACAAATATTAAAACAAAAAGATGGTTCATATCCTGAACAGTCTGTGTAAGATACGAGATAACCGATAGTTATGGACTGAAAAGTGACAATATAAGATCAACCAACGTAACATGTTAACAGCTTCTCTGCAAATTATGGACAAGAAGAGATTGAGAGAAGGATTTTTGAAAAGGTGGTAATGTGATATTGTAGATATTTATGGAGATTTCTCAATCATAAAGAGCAGAAACAGAAAAGACAGGAAAGTACTTGTTTGAATGCTGAAAATAATATTATGGAGGCTAATATTTCTGGTTGTTGGCCACAAGAGTCAACATTTTGACATTGAACATAATTGTAGCATGATGGGATATTTAGAAAAAAAAAACCCTTATATCTTCTTTTTTTTATTTTCATTTTTAAGGAATTCTCAAAAATAATACAGAATATTCACTTCTAAAAGAGCGTTCTTGTAATGAGAAACTTTCCGGATGTTCTTCACAGTCAATTTTCCTTTCTGTGGAAAGTTCAGCAATGAAACATACTCTGTGGTATCTTAAAGGAATGTTTATGTGATGGGACAAGAAAAAGAAACAGCCTTGGAATGCAGGGAGTCTTGCAATAAAATATTGAAATTAGCAGCTGCAAAGCTTTGAGGGCCAAAATACGATTCCAAGAAACCAAATTCTAAGATCTTAATTTTGCCAGCTGTGGGTAAATGAAATAAATGAATTAAAAGAATGGTGTATGTCTCAGACAAGACAAATTATATGGAGCTCTTTACTCCTGAAATGTATAATGATATTATTTCCACTGTCCTCGCATTGATTTGTATTTAACAATTCAGTAACTTTATATTTTGAAATGTTTTGGGAACAAATTCTTCCTGATGCAATTTACTTCTCATTTGATGTAAGCCTTTTTATGACTCAGTAGTTTGCATTTAGCTCTTTTTTTAATATATTTTAGAGGATAAAAGTGATACCTAAATTGATTGTTTTCTCTTTATTAGAGTTTAATTTTTGGAAATTCCTCTCATATTTATGAGAATCTCAGTCCATCAAGCAAATTTAGATTCATTCTTCAGCATTGATACTTAAATAAGTTCTGTTGAATTCAGAATGCTTAGACCAAAATAGGAGGTTGGGAAACTGATAAGCTACTAATTTAAATTCACTAATTTGCCTTCACTGCAAGGATCAGGCCATTAGTATCTTTTCACATTACTGTGTCTTGGCTGGAACAAAATAAAAACTGTATTACTGCAGCAGACTTTGACTGTCCCTATCTACTAGCATCCAAACTAATTTAATGGCTCTTTAGGAACCTGCAGATTAATACTACATGTTTTAATAAACTATTCCAGAGCTAGTCAGTGCTGGTGAATTTATGCGTGCTTATGCACAGATATTCGTCTTAACTGAAGACAGTACTTTTGCAATGCAATTTATAAGGGAATCAAATTTATAAGTACCATGAAAATTAATCAGACCAGAGCACATGCTGAAGCCATTTCTCTCAATAACCTAAGCACCAGTGAGGTGAGGACAAAGAAAGCAATTTAATATCTCAACTATCTAGAGATATGCTTGTTGACTTGAACAGCTTCAATAGCTTATTCTTCTCCCTTGACTCCCTCTTGAAGCCCCAGTCCAGTTCAAGTGAGTGAAATTAATGTGGCCTTATTTTGATTTGGATATTTGCTCTATAAAAAAAACTAGAAAATTATTATATACTCCCCCAGTAGCCTATTTAGATTTTGATTCACGTGACACTTATGTTCTGTTCAAGTACTTTGCTCTACATGTTACTGAAGAGCAATCTGTACCGTATAATAAAAAAAATAAAAATGTTTCCCACTGAGAACAACTAATAAGTCTTTCATCTTTTTTATTACTAGATCTTTATTGGAAAAAATAAATTCTGTGCACTCAGGCATAATTTTACCTTATGTCTTAACATTTGTTTGTTAACAAAATATAATTGTCCTTTCCATGATTTTCTTGGAGTGTGTGGGGAGAGTTCCTGCCTGCCATGTCCTGAAAACTGAGAAGGCTTTGTTATAATATGAAAGTTGCAAAGACAAGAGTGTATTCACCTCTCACAGTCTGAATTACTTCTCACTGGAAATTATAAAAATGAAAATATTCTTGTCCATGAACAGAAGAAAACCAAGCATTCATGTCTTCTTTCACAAAAAAAAAAGATCCAGAAACACAAGAGTTCTATTTCAGTTACAAGAAGAAAAATGGTTATAACAGTAGTAAATTCCTTTTAATGGATACAGGCTAGAGAAAGGGTCTGCCAGGGATCCAACGATGTTCAACAAGAAGTGCAGTCCTGTACCTGGGGGAGAACAATCCCATACACCAACATATGTTGGGGACCACCCAACTGGTAAGCAGCCTGCCAGAAAAGGACTTGGAGGTCCTGATGAACATCAAGCTGAACGTGAGCCAGGGATCTGCCTTTGCTGCAAAGGCAAATGGAATCCTGGGCTGCACTAGCAAAGTATTGCCAGTAGGTTGAGGGAGGTGATCCTTCCCCTTTATTCAGTGCTGGTGTATTGCATTCAGTTCTGGGCTCTTTAGTACGAGAGAGACATAGACATACTGACATACTAGAGAGAGCTCAATGAAGGGACACAAGGATGACTAAAGGATTAGAGAACCTCACATGTGAGGGAAGGCTGAGGGAGCTAGGACTGTTCCGTCTAGAGAAGAGAAGGCTCAGAGGCGATCTCATCAATATATATAAACACTGGAAGGAAGGGTGCAAAGAGGACAGAGTCAGGCTCTTTCCAGTGGTGCCCAGTGACAGGACCAGAGGCAATAGGCACAAACTGAAACACAAGAGGTGTCATCTGAACATCAGGAAACACTTTCTTACTGTGAGGATGATGGAGCACTGGGAATAGTCTGCCCAGGGAGGTCGTGGAGTTTCCATCCTTAGAGATATTAAAAAAAAAAAAGTCGTGGGCAATTGGCTTTAGGTGGTCCTACTTGAGCAGAAGGGTTGGACCAGATGACCTCCAGAGGTCCCTTCCAACCTCAACCATTACGTGATTCTGTGATTCTGTCATACACAGTCTATAATTTTTATCATAGTTGCATGACTTAGTATCACAGTTCCCATTGACTTACAGTGGTATTATGGTTCAGCTACTAGAGAGGCTTTGAAAACCTCTCCCATTAGTATGTTAGATCAACACTGACAGCTGTCTTTTTTTTTTTTTCTTAGTTTCCAAATTATGCATTTAGGACTCTACACTTTAAAACTTTAAAACCAAGTTTTTTTCCATTTGTTCTTTGCTTTGTGTTTGAAGCTGTTCGTTTGTGGGACTGCTTCATCATAAAATTACATGGGTGATTATTTTCTTATGTCCCAAACCTCATCATTACTGACATGAAAGCTCTACATAGATCTCAAATGATCCATAAACAAAAGTAAACTCTTGCAAATGCTATGATCTTTAGAAGCAGATTAGGCTGCTATTGATTCAATGTAATAACAGTAATACAGAATCATTGACTAAGTCAGCATTCATCTAATGATGTTAGGCATAATTAGATCAAGGAACAAGGATCTTTTGACTGATATAACACAAGAATCCATCAGTTTGTAGAAATTTAGAAAGTGCCTTGTGACCAAAGACTCATTCTACTTTGAATTACCCCTTTCTACATATTCTTATATCATTTTTCTTGTAATGGTTTATACTGTGATTATGAAGGTGTGATCCAGAAATATATTTTTGTGACATATGATGTGTCATGTCACATAGGACTGACTTTTCTTGTTTCTATAAAATGGTAACTCTTCTTATTGCTATTGAAATCTTCCTGAGAAGGGAAAGTGGAGAGGGATATGCTCTCCTCTCCATAGTGTCCACTGATAGGATGCATGGGAATGGTTCAAACACATGTCAGAGGAGGTTTAGATCGGACATTAGGCAGTGTTTCTTTACTGAGAGGGTGATTAAACACTAGAACAGGCTTCCTAGAGAGGTGGTCAATGCCCCAAGCCTGACAGTGTTTAAGAGGCATTTGGACAATGCCCTGAACAACATGCTTTAAGTTTTGGTCAGTCCTGAATTGATTAGGCAGTTGGGCTAGATGATCATTGCAGGTTCCTTCCAACTGAAATATGCTAGTCTAGTCTGGTCTAGTCTAGTCTACATTTTCTTAAAAAATGGCTCTTCTATTTCGACTACTTTTCTAGATAAGTGGTTCCTAAAATAGCCAGTTAAACAAAATAAATTGTAAGCTGTGTGGTCACAGAAGGGATAGGATAAAGGTTCTGATACAATTTATTTTCAGATGTAGGACAACTTATGAAAAGTTCTTGGAGAATTCTACTTGCCACACTAAATTTATGTTCATTATTATATGAGATAAAATATCATTCTAGAGCAGCTCTATTTCATGTGCTCTGAAGGTGATCTTGGTGTGTACACATAGGTTTTTATGTATCAAGATTTTTTTTTAATATCTTCCTAATACAAGCTAGGTTCTTTATGTGTATTTCACTGATGTTTTATCAGACAGCAATCAAAAGAGATACCTCAGAAAAGACATATGTTTGTTTTTTTTTTCTGAAATAGTCATCTGGGATTTGACGCTTTGCTTGATTTCCTCATTGGCTGTACTTTTTCTGCACAGGCTTGAGTAAACTAGTGAGTGTGAGATTCTGTACTCTAACTTAAGACATATAACACATAAATGAATTGTTCAATCTCCAGAAGGTGATTCCATTCAAAGACAGATACAAGAAGATTACCTTCTGAACATGCTTGTCTTTCTCTATTAACTATAGAAAGAACAAAGACAATTAGCTAAGACTGGGTATCTATTTTTGGATGGCAAAAATTAGACAAAATAAAGCCTACTTGCAGTTTCCCTGGTTTATATAGCTTTAGTCATGGACACTGGAGAGCTAGATGAGAGCTAACAATACTAGCTTTCCCTTCACAGTCACTTTTATAGCATGACTTTGCCGAGCTGCTTTTGATGTTTATTTACCTCAGGGTGAGATGAACTGTACATATGAGTTAAGTGTCTAGATCTTTCCTTTTACTATGAAGGAATTTTGATGAAAAGTTATATGCACATCTAAATGAGAGACACCATGCTGAAACTGATTTGTCAGTACTCCTATCTCTAAAATAGTATTGAGAATAACTTCCCTTTTTTTAATCTTTATTATTTTATATTAACTTTTTAGAGACTATGTGTTTTTCAGAGGGAAAATGTATTATCTATATATCTTTCCCCTAATAGGAATAATTTAATGTAAACACACAATACAAATAAGTATTAATATAATAAACTATTGGAGTCTTCCAACTTAAGAACTTCATCTTCAGAATTTAACTTAATAATTAAATTTTAAATAATTATTATAAATAATAAAACAACTAAGTTACTAAATTAAGAATTATTATTGACGTCTAGTAATGAGCTATTCCAAGATTACTTCCGTGTGCATTTGAGCCTTGCTTCCCAAACTACACAAAGGTGATCTTGAATTCTGCAGGAAAGGTTATCAGATCAGGAGAGTCAACCATAAACAAGTTCTGCAGTCTTTCTTCATTTCCATTTTCCCTGTACACTAGATTTCACAACGCAATATAAATGTGCAGACCCTATGTGCCAACATTTGTATTTTCAACAGTGAATATCATGGAGAGGCTGTGTGCAGTCATACTTCAAATTAGATTAAGAAATTAATGCTTAGAATCATAGAATCATAGAATCATAGAATGGTTAGGGTTGGAAAGGACCTTCAAAGGTCATCTAGTCCAACCCCCCTGCAAGAAGCAGGGACATCCCTGACTAAATCAGGTCGCCCAGAGCCCCATCCAACCTGGCCTTGAATGTTTCCAGGGATGGGGCATCCACCACCTCTCTGGGCAACCTGTTGCAGTGATCTACAACTCTCATGGTGAAAAATTTTTTCCTAATATCCAATCTAAATCTACCCCCCTCTATTTTAAAACCATTGCCCCTTGTCCTATCACAACAGGCCCTACTGAACAG
>JAAGAY010006998.1:0-15787 GCA_011801015.1 Ardeotis arabs
TATTGTGGCCAAAGTGCAGGACCCGACACTTGGCCTTGTTGAACCTCATCCCATTCAGCTCAGCCCAGCGATCCAGCCTATCCAGATCCCTCTGAAGGGCCTCCCTACCCTCAGGCAGATCAACACCACCACCCAACTTGGTGTCATCTGCAAACTTACTGAGGGTACACTCAATCCCCTCGTCTAGGTCATCAATAAAGATATTGAACAAGATGGGCCCAAGTGCTGACCCCTGGGGGACACCACTTGTAACAGGCTGCCAGCTGGACTTGACTCCATTAACTACTACCCGCTGGGCACGGCTCCCTAGCCAGTTCTTTATCCAAAGAAGGGTATACCTACCCAGTCCACGGGCAGCCAGTTTCCCTAGGAGAATACTGTGAGAGACCGTGTCAAAGGCTTTGCTGAAGTCCAGGTAGACTTCAAGATAGATCTAACAAGCCTGAAGCCTGTTCTTCATGAATGAAGGACCAAGATCACCTGTCTGTATTACATGATACTGTGCAAGTATTGTAGCTTGCTTAGAGTTATCTGAGGTATTGAAACAAGGTCAACACTGCTGTAAGTTTAGGCACCAGTCAACTTGGTAGTTGCATAAACTGAACCTTTTCTTTTTTAATTTTGTATTTGTCTTTGGTAGCATACATAGCTAATCAGTCATTTACAAATCTTGCTATTAAACAGTCAAATCTCATAAGAAGCCTGAGCTTCTCATCCAAGTCTGATACTTCCACTGAAGAAAAAGCACAAAAAATGTTAGATATTGCACTGCCAAAGTACTTCTAAGGAGCTAAGCTTAGTGCATGCAATCTAGCATCAATCGCTCAAAAGGCGTCTTTCTACCACTGTCATGTGAAGGTCAGTGTTTGCACTCTAGTAAATAGCTGCAATAAAACCTGAAGTATTACTGACTTGCTTAAAATTCAGGCGATGTGGAACAAGTGCAACTGTCAGCAATAGGAGGCTTTGAATAGCTGTAAAGGTTAAATATCAATTTGTTTAAAAAAAGAAGTCAAACTCATTCCTCTACCATAAACTGCAAATCTGATGGCATTCAACCCATTACCACTCCTGTCAGACATTTGAATTTAAAGTGTTTGACACCCCTAAAAAGTAAAACACACTCTTATTAAATATAGATTACTCTGCAAAGGTTTTTTAAATCGATTCTTAATTCCATACATAGAAGTTTAGAAAACCTTGTTTAGGAATCCAAATTCTACATTTAAGGCCAGTTCCAAAGGCAGTGAAAGGTTTCTGTTGACTTCAGTAAGTTTTTGATCTAGTTGAAGATGTTCCTGCTACTTGCATGGGTTTGAACTAGATGACCTTTAAAGATCCCTTCCAACCCTAACTATTCTATAACTCTATGAATATTCCCTTAATCTGAAAAGTATATCCAAACTTTTAAAAGGGTGTTAAATTTGCTTAGGCTTATGTCTAATTTTTACTGATGGGTATAAATAGGATCTGGAAAGTGGAAAACTTTTAAAAAAATATTTGTGGAAGATACAGAATATTTGAAGTTGAAAGTTTACAGGTTAAAATCTGATTCCAGTAAATCATTATAATTAAAATAACATCAGCAACAACAATGATAACAGCTACACTGAGACTTTCTCTACTGCTACAAGACTAGAAAGTGCAGAGATCTGAAATTAAGCAGAAGTTTATTTTTTAATATTCAAATCAGTAATTGCAACACACTAGTTTTATGAAAATATGTATAAGCCCATGATGCAGTTTCACCTATTGATAGCATGAGATATTTCAGATATCTCTTGGGTAGAATACAGCATTTCATCAGTTGTTCAACATTCCTTTATTTTTTTGTTTCTAAAATTTTCTGTATTGTGAAAGCATCCTACTAAGTCTTGTTGGTATCTGCATTCATTGATTTTTATGTGTTTGAAATCTAGATAGAAGCTGAATGCTTTCTTCGGTGGATACTTCAAATTCTTAAGGTATTTTAAATTTTCTTTTCCTGTGGTAGGAAATGAATTAACTGACAAGATTCCTTTTCCAGTTGGTATAAAAATTGGATAGGATTGTTTATTTCTGATACGATTCCTGAGTTACTTATGGATTATCTTGAGCCTTTTTCATTACAAATTAATCTACCCCCTTTACTTAGAAGTATTAACCTGTAATACAGGCTTCTAGCAGCAGAAGCCTTTGTTGTACAACTTTTTTGAACTCCTCAGATATATCAGCATGTAAGTCTATATCTTAGATTAAAACTGAAGTACATACGCATGTAAATCCCTTGTTTTGTAAGTATATAGATTAAACTTTTCTCAGGAAAAAATACCATTATTAATGAATGGGTGAGGAATTAATATCTGAGCTCTTCCTGCCTGTTCCTAATGGACTTTTAGGAGAATTTATACAGCCCTCTCTGCTGCAGGGGCTATTTCCCATCTGTGTGTCTACCAGGGCATGTCTTCTCGCATCCCTACATGAGGTTCGCGTCAGGAACAGTGTGGCCAGCAGGAGCAGGGAAGTGATTGTGCCCCTGTACTCAGCACTGGTGAGGCCACACCTCAAATGCTGTGTGCAGTTTTGGGCCCCTCAGTACAAGAAGAACATTGAGTTGCTGGAGCACGTCCAGAGAAGGGCCACAAAGCTGGTGAAGGGTCTAGAGCAAAAGTCTTATGAGGAGCGGCTGAGGGAACTGGGATTGTTTAGTCTGGAGAAGAGGAGGCTGAGGGGAGACCTCATTGCTCTCTACAACTACCTGAAAGGAGGTTGTAGGGAGGCAGGTGTTGGTCTCTTCTCCCAAATAACTAGTGATAGGACGGGAGGAAATAGCCTCAGGTTGCGGCAGGGAAGTTTTAGGTTGGATATTAGGAAACACTTCCTTACTGAAAGAGTGGTCAGGCAGTGGAACAGGCTGCTCAAGGAAGCGGTGGAGTCAGCATCCCTGGAGGCACTCAAAGAACGTGTAGACATGGCACTTCAGGACTAAACTACTTCATGGTTTAGTAGGCATGGTGGTGTTACGTTGAAGGTTGGACTTGATGATCGTGGAGGTCTCTTCCAGCCTTAAGATTCTATGATTCTATGAGGTTGCCCACCCAACTCCTGTCACTTCCAGCCCTTTTGGACCTTGTCCTGGTTTATCCTCCTCCAGTACCTCAAGGGGGCCTACAAGAAAGATGGGGAGAGGCTGTTCAGTAGGGCCTGTTGTGACAGGACTAGGGGTAATGGTTTCAAAATAGAGGGAGGTAGATTTAGATGGATATTAGGAAAAAATTTTTTACAATGCGAGTTGTAGAATACTGGAACAGGTTGCCCAGAGAGGTGGTGGATGCCCCATCCCTGGAAACGTTCAAGGCCAGGCTGGATGAGGCTCTGAGCAACCTGATCTAGATGGGGATGTCCCTGCTCCTTGCAGGGGGGTTGGACTAGATGACCTTTGAAGGTCCCTTCCAACTCTAACCATTCTATGATTCTATATTTGTCATAGTTAACCCCGCTCAGGACAAAGCTACGTAGCCTCTCACTCATTCCCCCCACCCTCCAAGGGAATTAGGGAGAAATAATGTAAGAAAAAGCTTGAGGTCTGAGATAAGGATGGGGAGAAGTCATTCAAGTTACAGGCAAAACAGACTCAACTTGGGGAAAACAATTTCAATTTATTACCAAACCAGGATAATGAGAGAGAACAAAAACAACTTCTCCCTCACGCCTCCCTATTTCCGGGCTTAACTTCATTTCAAATTATCTCCCGCTCCTTCCCCTGCTGAATGGCATGAGGGGAATAGGGAATGGGGGTTACAGTCAGTTCATCACACATTGTTCTTTGCCACTCCTTCTTCTCTGGGGGAAGAACTCCTCACATTCCTCCCCTGCTCCAGCGTGGGGTCCCTACCATGGGTTACAGACCTTCATGAACTGCTCCAGCATGGGTCCTTTTCCATTGGGTGCAGTTGCTCAGGAATAGGCTGCCCCAGCATGAGCCCTCCACAGGCCATAGCCTCCTTCAAGCATCTGCCTGCCCTGGCGTGGGGTCCTCCATGTGCTGCAGTTGGATCTCTGCTCCTCCGTGGACCTCCACAGGCTGCAGGGGGACAGCCAACCTCACCATGGGCTGCACCACAGGCTGCAGGGGAATCTCTGCCAGGAGCAACTTGAATCCTCCCCCTCCTTCTTCACTGACCTTGGCATCTGCAGACGTTCCTCTTACAAGAAACTTGGCTCAAGTTTGACACCTCTCAGGTTCTCTTCACATCTCCTCTCTTCACTTCTCTCAGCTGGGCCGGGCCAAATCAGGCCCAGACGGCTGCCTGCTGGGAGACCAGAGGGTAAGGGCCACATGGCCCACAAGGCTTGCACCTGCCCCTCTCTGCCCCCACTTCTAATTCTTCCCCTTTTTTAAAAATTTTTCCCTTCTTAAATATGCTATCACAGAGGCGTTATCACTGTCACCAATGGGCTAGGCCCTGGCCAGCAGCGGGTCCACCCTAGGCCCGGCTGAGTCCACCAGACAAAGGGGAAACTTCTAGCAGCTTCTTGCAGAAGCTGCCACTGTAGCCTCCCCCACGACATAAAACCAGCAAAATGTTCCGACAGCAGCTCTTCGCCATGCTCTCCTCTAGGTGGCAACAAAGGAGGGAGAAATGCAAAGTACTCCTCTGGCTTTAAAAGAGGAAAAGAATGAGGATCAAGAGAAAGAAAGAAAAGGGAAAGAGAAAGAAAAATGAGAGGGGGAAGGGATAAGCTTGTAAAACTTCTTTCCTTGTCTTCCCTTCTACAAATAGTAACATTCCTGAAAAGAGGATATTAGCCACCTTTTTATATTAGCTTTAGTTATATGATCTTCCTTACAAGGAGGGATGGTGGAACAGGCTTCCAATCAAATCAATGTTTTTTTCAGCAGCGGGCTGGAGCTCCTTATTTCGTTTCTACTGACTTCCACCCTGGCCAGCCTTGCTTGGCTAGAGTACTAGCTGTGAGAGTTGAGCTGAGCTGAGCTGTGAGGAAACACTGTGGCAAGAAAGTGCAATATCTACATCATTTTAATGGATACATATTTTCTAGATACATTTTAAAAATACTATTATACACAAATCCTGGTATCTTGCAAGAAAGTGCCATTCCTTAGTGTTAAATTTTACTTATCTCTTAAAAAAAATAAATATCCCTTTTCTAACTGATTGAAAGAAAATGAAAAGTTGTTCAATGGCTCCATACATATTAGAGCTATTTCTGTAGATTTTGCTATGTCATATGAACAACTTTACACGTAGCAGTAGTAATTATCAATAATTACAGTTCACAGTCATAATGCTATTGTTAAGACTCTATCAGTGATCCTGTAATACCAAAAAATGTTGGGTTTTTTTTTTAAAAAAGGTGGTTGGCTTTATGATAAGAACTGAAAAATAATTCTGCAAAGACCTAAAACTGGCTAGTTCTAAGTCCTAACCTGTAAGAAGATAAAACTTCAGAGAATACTTTATATTTTCCTTATAGATATAAAGAAAAAAATTTTTACAATGACGGTGATGGAACACTCAAGCAGGTTGCCCAGAGAGGTAGTAGATGCCCTGTCCCTGGAAGTGTTCAAGGTCAGGTTGGATGGGGCTCTGAGCAACCTGATCTAGTTGAAGATGTCCCAGCTCCTTCCAGAGGGATTGGACTAGCTGATCTTTAAAGGTCCCTTCCAACTCTAACTATTCTATGAATATACTATATAAACTAGTAAGTGCAGTAAATGTAGCAATCTATCTGTAAACCAACTCCAGAAAATGGGGTACATTTGAATATAGTCATACCAATGTCTCCCAGCTCTGTTGCCTGTATTTTAAAGCAGGTTTTGACTACTGTGCACTTCCTGGTAAAATAAATCATGCATTTTGGGGAAGGGAAAAAAAAAAAACCAAAAACCAAAAAACCACAACAAAACCCAACTTTGTTTTCCCTGAATTCTGTATGTCTGTAGCTGTTAAAGAGGGAGCACTTACTGTTGCCGTATTAATTTGACCTTCTAACTGCCATGATTAGTAGCTGTGGGAAAATTGTTCAGAGAAGCTGGAGGAGTGGCTGTTCTGTGGTGATCTATGGTTGCATCTTCAAAAGGTAGCAGAGAAGGAGATCTGTACATTGCATGGGTCAGGGAATAGTCTACCAAAAAAGGTAGTCTGCCTAGGGATCATGGTTAATGAAAGTAGGCTCAAATAAAAAGTCCCTGCAGACTCTCATTCCTGTAGATGTGTTGGTGATGTCAAGTAACTATACATGTAAAGCAGTAAAGACTTGTGGGAACAGAGAGTGCAGCACAGCTGTCTGGTATTGAAGAATTTGAGCTATGTCCTTGAACACCACTTGCTCAATAACAAAAAACAGCAATTAGAACAAGATAAGTAAATACCAAAGGCAAAAATAGTAAAGACAACTAAAAATCTATAACCAATCCAAATGAAGCACAAGGCGCGTGAACAGTATATTGCTACCAATCGAATTAGATGATGAGGTGCGTGCACTTCGCGTGTAACTTAGAAAACTTATAAAAGACTTATGCTGACGGACAATAAGGGTCTCCGGTACACCATCCACGAGGGTCCTGTTGTTATTGCAACAAAGACTGATTCAGAATTTCTGGAGTCTTTCTGGTGATATGATTATGTTGTAGCCTGGACTTGAATATACAGAATTTATACTTGAGAATTTTGTGATTTTGAAGTAAAAATAATGAAGAATAATGATTACATTGAGAAGCCCCTTGTAGATTTGCTCTTTATCAAGATTCCTTTCCTTTTTGGACTATATTGTTCACTTTTACAGAATTTATCTATTAGGAATGTTCCCTTTCTGACATGTTTAGTGTGCACTTACTAAAAAAAAAACCTTCATTTTGCCACTCTGAGGTTCAAATTATTAGAGAAACTTCCAGATGATACTTCCTCTGCATAGCCTTCCCAGTTAGGGCCAACACAGGAGCAAGAGGCATGAGTCCAGAACCAGGCTGGGGAGGTACAACATCTCACCTCTCAGTTTCATTAAGACACAGCCCTGTCTATAGAGAATTTGTTTATCCTTCAGGGCAGGATCTGACTGTACCAGAGCAGATGGACAATATGAAAGACTGGAACAGAAAGTCACACTGTTACTGTTTATCTTTCTAACATTAAAAGCTATTGTTTTCAAGCTTTATTAACGTAACACTACAGCTTTATATGGCCAAGCATCACAGAAGGGTTATACTGTTCCTTTATGAGTGTATGAAGTAATTCTTGCCTTTGATGATCCCAAAATATATTTCAATAAGAATAAGATATCCCACTGGCTGATGCAGAATCTTATTAAATAAGTAAAGAAATGAACTCATGTTTCTCCAGAAGGACATCGTTGTGATTACACAGAAGTCTCCAAGTAAAAAATCATGTCTGTGTGTTACAAAGTTTTCATCATAGAAAAGTAGAGGAAACCATACACAATCGTTACAAACATATGTATCTTGAGACTATTTACTTTCCAAACCTCTAAGAATAAAGAGCATGTCCTTGAGCAGTCATTCTGCACCTTATGAAATCTCTACAGAATATATTCGTAAATTTATCTATGACAGGCATCCTAACAGATTTGTATGTGTGCATTTATGATTTACACCTTTAACAGTAAGCTAAACAGGGTGAAGTGCTGGTGTGGTTATTCACACTGTTTAATTCTTAGCTTGGTCTCTTAGGAGTTTGACCTTTACCGATTAAGTCTCAAAAATTCCACAGGAAAAGTTTGGAAATCAATGCAGATCAGAGATCATCCCTACTAGGTAGGTTGAATGTGCTATACACGCACGTCCTAGTGATGTAAGAGAATTTGGCTGCATAAGCATGAGTCATGCTGTGCCAGATGGTCTTAGCAACAGACAATGGCATCTTATCCACTACATGCACCACTATAAATGGAACCTTTATCTGTTTATTTAAATTGAGACTTAGGAGTGTTTTTTAGTGAGATCTGATGTTGTACTTCTAACTTAGACAAGTAGTCTTTAACAACTATTACAGCATTGATTACATAAGCACATTCAGTTTCTCCTTCAGTTGAACTTTCAAGTCATTCTTTAAAGCAAAGTAATTATGTGCCCTCTTTTGAGAGCTAGCAAATATCTATTAATTCAGCACTATGTGTATATTGATCTTCTGATCTTAACCTATTCTGTTTATTGTCCTTTAACACAATTCTTCCACGTACATTGGTACTCATGAGAAAGTAGAAAAGAGATTTATGTTACTTAAGTAATTTAGATGCCTATATTTAAAGATTAAGACTCCACATAAAGATATGATCTCATTGTCATCAGAATTACACTGTAATGAGTTTGTGAAATTTATCATAAAGTACAGGGTAATACAGGTGTGCTTACCTAAACATTTCTTTTTCTTTAAGTAAGAATAACTACAGATACAGCATACTCTTCACATAAATAGTCAATGTAACATAAAGGTAGAAAATATTCTCGAAGTGCTTAGATTTTTGAACACATTTTGGTGGAATTTACTATGCTTTAGAGTAGAAGCAGTTACTATGCATTTTCCTCAGCATATACTAAAACAATCTCTGTAATTTAGGAAAGTAGATGTGAATTATTCTGTGCTTTAGGATGTATTTTATGACAGGTGATTGACAGGTCTAGTTCTGCCTAAAGTTTGAAAGCAAGCTGAAGTATTCATTGTAGCAGATCTATGAACCGTATCAGTTGAAGGACAGGCAGAGGGATATTTTTCTAACCACAATGTTTTACCATTTCAAGGTATACCCTTGGAGACAGAATGCAGAACTTTTACGGAATTGCAAAAAATATGTGAGTATACAGCTTCTTGATGAAAAAAAACCAAACAAGCGACAAATAACTAGCATCTTGGTCATTATGTTCTCTGAGCGTTATTTCTCTTTCAGTCTAGAGTAGTAGCTGTGGTACTACTGTCATTTCTAACATCTGAAATACACGTGGAGCATTGCTTTACTCATTTCCAAACAGGCTGGTAAATGCCTATCAGTTCTTGACAATAATATCAACTGTGTTGTCTTTAACTCTTTGTACCTTCCCCAAAAACATATCTATTCAGGCTGTAGAAAGTGCAACTTCATCAAGGTCTGAGAGGCAAAAGCGTTGGGCTACAAAGGTGAGTAAAGGTTGAGGCAGAATACAGTAGTGGAGATAGAAAAGAAACCTAGTTTCATTTTTTTCTCCTCCACTCTCAGCCAAACACTCAGTAAAACCAGCTCTGGCTTTTGAGACAGGTAGCTCCCAGAAGTACCTTCAAAATGATCGTGGTTCATCTCATAAGGTATATGTCCAAAATATAGGTCCTATGAGTAACCCTATAAAACTAAATACTTTCATTATTCATTAACAATAGATAAATAAATAAATACATATGTAAATCAGATAGCAATATAAGCCTGGCATTTCTATACTGTTGACAGTTTCTGTGAGATGAGTTAAATCCTAGCAATTTTTGTGCTGGGGCTTCTAGTGAGACATCACATCTCTGTGTTATGCCTCCATGCACTCATGCAACTAAAGCAGGTTTTTATTGCTATGCAATGTTTACAATTTGCTGGAGTTCCTACTGAAAATCAAAATTATCAAGAACTTTTTTTTCCCCCCCATCACTTAATATTGTCATATTCTGTTAATATTCTTTCTTACATAATGGTATACAGCTTTCTCATTAAGAAAATACTTCTCTTTTCACAACACTAACTAAAGTGCTTGAATATCAGTATATCAAGACAGAAAATCTCTAAGACTTTAATGGAGCACTGTTAAGGGAATATTCCTCCTACTCATTGCAATTCCCTTCCAATTTTAGAAGTGTTAGAGAAGATAACGAAGTATTTACTTTGTTTCTATTTTATGTTTTCTTCATGCCTGTCTTTCACTCCTATTCTTGCTTACTTTAAAGCTTTTCCTATATTTAATGCTTGGATCAAAATCACCACTTTTTGTATGTTTGTTGCTGTGTGAATTTAGAAGAAAGCAAATTTGGTATATATGCATTCATTTGTTTAAGAAAATATGGTACAGATTTTCTGAACAGGCACAAAACTGGGAAAGAACTGGTGTGGATTTTAATTCGTGCAACAAGTTACAAGTGTGTAACAATTTCTATAGGGACTATAATTACAGTTTTTCATGAATCAGATCAAAATATAAAATCTTATTATTTCCAGTTTTGAAAGATAAAAATAAAATGTAATTTGTCTTTATTTTTAGTTAGTTTCAGCAAAAATAAATTTTAAAAATGAATATTTCCACTTGTAAAAAATATCATTTATTTGCTGTAATTTCCCTAGCTCTGTATCTGGCAGTTAAAAACATGTTCATTATTAAAAATAGCTACATTTCGATTACCTTTATTCATGCTGACTAATGCCATTCTTCAAATGATGCTATTGATATAATAGGGTCTATTTTTAAAGTACTATTCAACATAAGGGAGAAAAGAGGAGTCAGATGCCTGATGCTCTGTCCAGATCAGTGAGTCTAAAGATGTGACATGAAATCCTTACTCTATTGCATTTCATAGGACTTTGCCTTTGACTTCAATGAAATCAGAATTTCATCCCTTATATATTTATGTCTCTGACTTTTTCAGAGTCAGGCATTTAATGTATTTCTCTGACATCTTTGCAGTCTTTCATCAAAGTCAAATACTAACTTCATTTACAACACAGTGAAACTCTTCTGAAGTTCAGGGGAGACAAATCTCCAGTCTTAGACTGATGTTCAGCGAAGGAGATTAGCAGGTATTTAGTTAAAGCACCAATTTAGGCTAATTGTTATATGAGTATTTAGCATTCTTTAAATTTAAACATGTGGCAAATGTACACTGAAATAGAGATCCTCTGCTGAATTAGGTCTATGAATAGTAGAAGTAAGTGAGAATCAGAATATTTGGAGGGAGTAAAATTTGGTTTGATGGCACTGTCAGAGCAAATTCCACAGGCTGTGAATTGAAAGCATTAGAGCAGTGCACCCACTGAGCATATTAGCAAAAGGAGGACTGTTGTAGAAAAGGGACCTGGGCAGTGGGCCAGTGTATGTTTTAGGAAGCTGAAGTCAGACTGTCAAGATTTCTAGGAGAGCTGGAATAGAATGATGTGATGAGGGGAGCAAGAGGAGATGGGGAAGACAATCCCTGGGAGGGTGTCTTGTTCTTTATTTTTTCCCTTCTTTTCACTTAACTTTTATCCCAAGGCCCTATCCTGTAATCCAGTTCCCAAATCTCTTTTTTTTTTTTTTTAAAAAATATCTTTGCTGCTCCTGGAAGAGGAAACAGAAGTCTCATGGCATGCACCAGCTACAGGAAAAGGGAAAGGGCAGAACCAGTAAAAAGTAATGGATTCTTGACAGCTGTTGTCGCTGTTGTCAGAGGTGAAGGGACAGCAAGGAATGCCGTTTTGTATACCGTGCAGCTGAGTCTGTGGCAACAGCAAAAAGAGGTGGGCAAATAAGAGGAAAGCACCCTTGATGGAAAGGCTAATCACCATCTCCTCTGACATTAACAAAGGAAGAAGTGTACTGCACTAAGTAGCTGCCTTTTTTTTTGTTTATGCCTTTGAACCAAACCTAAGGAAACTAATTCTGTATTAAATACTTTTCTGAGTCACAGCTCTAGCTGAGATGATTGTTTTCCTTGTCTGTATGGAAGAGCCTAGAGAACAATTATGGGCCCGTTTTCTTCATTTTTGTCCTTAACTATGATATTTTTTTTCCCCCTCTTCAATGTCAGCCTTTTATTTTGTGGCTAAGATTCCTAAAATTGTATTTAATTAATCAGTAGTAAAAAACATTACCAAAATTATAAAAATTGTCAGCCAATAAAAATCAAACATATCACCTATTTTAGCAATGCAGTAGGGAATTTTGTAAGAGAAGATTTCTTAATATAACAAGAAAGCTTTATACGTATTTTATGCTGAAGGTATCTCAAGAAATAAATATAAAAATTAAATACAAACAATTTTTGTAGATTTTTGTATATATTTTTTTGCCTAAGCTGCTGCTAAGAGTCTTGTGAAACTTCTTTGAATGTCAGCAATTCTCTCAATCTTTTCAATTTAATGAATAAAAGTTAAAATTTGTAATTACTTATGTATGAATGCAATTAGAGGAGTTACATTAATAATACATGACAGTAATTTTTTATGAATATAGTCCAGAAGTGATAATTAGAAGGATGTCCCTGCTCCTTGCAGGGGGGTTGGACTAGATGACCTTTGAAGGTCCCTTCCAACCCTAACCATTCTATGATTCTATGATTCTAAGTACCCAAAATGCTGTCATAATTTTCACACTGCAATTATTTAGTCATTCTAAAGCATGCACACTCTTTAAAACAGGTCCGTCTTATGAAAATTTTAGTGTGTAAAAGTGAAGTTGAGTTGAAAGGATTGTGTTTAAACTTAGGAACTGAAAAGTCCATACATGCTGAAATAGTTGCTAGTTAAACATAGAATCTTGGAATAGTATAGCCTGAGAGTGACTGCTGGAGGTCATCTGGTTAAACTAGCTACTCAAAGCAGGACCAATTTAGGTGAGGTCACTCTGGGCTTTGTTCGGTTTATTATTATTGTTTCAAATGCCTCCAACAGTGGAGATTCCACAATCTTTCTGGGCCACCTGTTTCAAAGTTTGATTACACTCAGTATGGATTTCTTTTTCTTAATACCTGGTCAGAATATCCCCTTTTGAAAATTGTCATGCGCTTGAGCATAAGGAACTGCTGAGCAGACGGTGAGGTGCGTTAAAAACTGGTTAAATGGCCAGGCCCAGAGGGTAGTGATCAGTGGTGCGAAGTCTAGTTGGAAGCCAGCAACTGATGGTGTACCCCAGCAGTCAATATCAGCTCAGATCCTGTTTTATGTCATCATTAATGGTCTGAACAGTGGGACAGAGTCTACCCTGCACGAGTTTTCTGGTGATGCAAAACTGGGAGGAGTGACTGAGAGGGTCATGCTGCCATCCAGAGGGACTTCAAAAGGCTTGAGATATGATCTAATAGGAACCCCATGAAATTCAACAAGGAAAAGTGCAAGATCCTGCACCTGAGGAGGAACAGCGCCATGAACCAGTACAAGCTGGGGGCCACCCAGATGGAAAGCAGTTTTGCAGAGAAGTACCTGGGGGCTCTGTTGGACACCAAGTTGAATATGAGCCAGCAAAGTACCTTTGTGGCAAAGAAGCTGAATGGAGTCCTTGGCTGCATTAGGTAAAGTGTTGCCAGCAGGTCAAGGAAGATGATCCTTTCCCTCTACTCAGCTCTGATGAGGACACATCTGGAGTACTGTGTCCAGTTCTAGGCTTTCCACTACAAGAGAGACAGGTAGACATATGTAGACAGAGTCCATCTGTCATAGTTTAGCCCCACTCTGGACCTCCACCCTCCAAAGCAATAGGGAGAGATAACATAAGAAAAAAGGCTCGAGGTTTGAGATAAGGACAGGGAGAGATCCTTAAAGTTATGGTTATGGGCAAAACGAACTCAGCTTGGGGAAAACCATTTATTATTAAAACCAAAGCAGGATAATGAGACAGAGAACAAGATAACCTCCCTCCATCCCTCCCTCTTCTTGGGCTTAACATTATCTCTACCTCCTTCCCCCTCCAAGCGGCACATGGGGGAAAAGGGAATGCGGGTTACAGTCAGTTCATCACATGTCATTTTCCACCGCTCCTTCCTTCTCAGGGTAAGAACTCCTCATGTTCCTCCCCTGCTCCAATGTGGAGTCCCTCCCACAGGCTACAGTCCTTTGTGAACTGTTCTGGTGTGGCTTGTTTTTCCACAGGGTGCAGTCCTGACGTGCGGAAAACAGACTCCACAATCTGTAAGATTGTAAAGTAGGTATGTTTATTCAGCGCTGGGCAGCACGGGGGGTAGTCCCGCCAAAACCGTGCGCGCCTGGCGCGGCAACTCACTTTGTATTTATGAAGTAAATCATTACATATTCATAATATGTTGCAACACGCCTATACATATGCATTACCTATCCCCGCTTCGTATTAAAATTAGCTCTATAAGTCATTTCCATATCCTTCTCCCAACTGAGCTTGCGCAGTGCCTCCACGTGGTGGTCGTCAGGGGTCTTGAAGATGAAGGCAGGCGAGTCTTCCTCATGACCGCTAGTTTACCTCTATGTCTGGCACAGGCCCAGTGGTGCTCTGGTCTTTGTCCAAATCACAGAATCAGCCTCAACCAGTTCTTGTAGGGAACTTCCTAAATAAGATCATGAAGCTCTCTACCTTAGGCACACTACACAATGCAGACTACGCAAGATCTGGTAAATGATTAAACAAACCATTATAACTACTGAACCTTCGAAAAGAACTACATATATCAACTTCATCCTACCTCTAACCCCCCTCTCTCAGTCCCTCCAGAACGGCTGCCCCAGTGCGGACCCTCCATGGGCCACAGCCTCCTTCAGGCATGCCTGCCTGCCCTGACGCAGGGTCCTCCATGGGCTGCAGGTGAATCTCTGCTCCTCCGTGGACCTCCATGGGCTGCAGGGGAAAAGCCGGCCTCACCATGGTCTTCACCACAGGCTGCAGGGGAATTTCAACCAGAAGCAACAATACTCCTCCCCCTCCTTCTTCAGTGACCTTGGCGTCTGCAGCCATTCCTCTCACAAGAAATTCTTCACGATTGGCAGGCAGATGCCTCTCAGGTTCTCTTCACATCTCCTCTCCACTTCTTGCAGCTGGGCCGGGCTGAATCAGGCCCAGTCAGCTGCCTGGTGAGAGACCAGAGGGTGAGGGACGCAAGGCCCATAAGGCTCGTGCCTCCCCCTCTCTGCCCCCACTCAGTGTCTTCACATTTTGTTTTGTTTTTTTTTCCTGTTTTTCCCCTTCTTAAATACGCTATCACAGAGTTGTTATCTGGGAACATTCTGCTACCAATTGGCTCGGCCCTGGCCAGCAGCAGGTCCACCCTAGGCCCGGCTGAGCCCACTAGAAAAAGGGGAAAAACTCCTAGCAGCTTCTTACAGAAGCTACCACCATACCCCCCCCCGCCCCTCACTAAATAAAAACAAAACACCATCCAAGATGTGTGAAGATGATTAAGGGACTGGAGTATTTCTCCTATGAGAAGATGCTGAAAGAGCTGCGACTACTCAGCCTAAAGAAGAAAAAGCTAAGGGAGGATCTCGTTGGTGTATTTGAATACCTGAAGGGAGTGTGAAAAAAGGACAGAGTCAAGATCATTTCTGTGGTGCCCAGTGACAGAACCAGAGGCACTGGCCACAAACTGAATGGCAGGAGTTTCTGCTTGAACATCAGGAAACACTTTTTCACAGATGCCCAGGGAGGTTGTGGAATCTCCATTCTTGGAGTTATTCAAAAGCTGTCTGGACATGGTTCTAGGCAGCCTGTTCTAGATTAATGTTCTTGAGCAGGGGGGTTGGACCAGATGATCATTCAAGATCTCTTTCAATGTCAAGCATACTGTGATTCTGTGATTCTGTGACATTAACTATGCATAATTGATATGGAATAATGTTCACATTTAATTTCTGTAACTAGGCATTTAGTCCAAAATTTCCTAAGTATAAATTGTCTTAATCAAGTCTTCATTGTTTTCCAAAAGGAAAACCAATGAAAATATCCCAACTTTGTTTTAGAGGTTAAATGCAATTTTTTTTTTTAATATATCCGTAAAAGACTGTGTTGAATATTTGTCCCAACATTGTCCAAACATCAAACCATCACCCAAAAACCCGAACAATGGCTTCCCGTTATCTTGCAAGCCAACTCCCCCCAGCCCTCCCCCTC
>JAAGAY010006999.1:0-13522 GCA_011801015.1 Ardeotis arabs
GTTTTGATTTGGTCAAATAATTTATTTCCAGCTACATCATAGGCAGCATACTTTAATAGAAGTCCGCAGCTGTTTTAATCAGCTACTTTCTAGGTACAACATACATTTTTCTATCAGAAAAGGACTTTTTACCATTTTGCTTTTGCAGCAAATGCTGTATACTAAGTTCTCTGCTTCCCAAATTATTTGCTTTGTTTTGGTATGTGTGTATTTGTATGTACATATATAGCATGTACCTACAAATACCTGTCTATATCTCACTGACAGCCTGTTCCCTCTGCTCCACAGCCAAACAGCATCAGGCAAAATAACAGAAAATAAAGGCGGCCAGTAGCAGGCTGCCACTGCTATTTTGTTTTGGTCATCCCCTCTCCTAGGAAACTTCTTGGACCCAGCCAGGAGTATGCAGCTGACTGGATAAATTGCACTGGTGGTGACAGCTCAGCCGTGGCCACCATCTCCTCAAGGACCTCCGTCTTCTAGTCACAGGTTTATTATGTTGTGGAACTGGCTAGAAAAAGGCATTCACAACCAGTTGTAAGATTATGGCTGGGATTTTGCGCAAAATGAATATATATATCTCTAAAGGGAAAACAAAAGCTTAAGTACCAATTCTCAGCAGCTTAGCTGTGTATTATTTGGAATAAAGTTTGCTGGAATGCATACTTGGCAATACTCTCTAGCACTTCCCCTGTCATTAGATTCCACACTGCTCTCAGTCTGAGGAATATAATAAAAGAATCCTGCTATTCCAAAGTCCTTGTCCCATTTCATAACTAGACAAACAGTGAAGGGATAGAGCGTAGTTCACTTCTACTGTAGTAGCCTCGCACCTCTTACCTATGATACCACTTTATCTTGTGGTTCAGGATGAAAATTACATGGTAATCTTTTCCGTGTCCTAAAACTTTGTTGATGATCATGTGGAAGAAAACTGTAAAACTGCATAATGAAGTACTTTCCCAATACATAAGACAGAATTAAAATTACAATTAAAAAAAAAAATCACTTTAGAATATTTAAATATTAAAAGACAGAAGGAACTCCTCAGCTCTTTATACTTCGGTCTGACTGTTTATAAGAAAAGCCATGTTCAGTTAAACCCAAGGATCAACTTGCTTTTTAAATATACTTTACTTAGGCTAAAATTAATGCCAAATTCTTTCAGCTTGACACAAGTGATTTTAAAAAATACTATCAAATTCATACCTTGCACTACATGCTATAAAGCAGGCAGTGAAGTGTTCATAAATTCCCACACAGGACTTTAGAAGAGTCAATACTGAAGAGATTATCAAGACCATTACAATTTCCAGTTACTCTGAGTTTGTTCTTGGTGTGACACTCCTAGTTCACAATTTTAAGCAGAACAAAAATATTAGCTTACATTATATTTTAAAGAGGGATGTGACTTTTTTTGCAGTTTTAGCATAGTTCATTCTGCTAGTCTAATTCCCCTTTCTCTCCCAAGCTGTTTTGGGCTTAGTAAAAAAAATTCAGAGATTAGAATGTTTTAAACCTACTATACCATTAAACAGATGCTAATTAACATAAAATATTCATCTTATTTCAGATAATTGGTAAGCATAGTAACTAAATTTTAACATTAAAAAGGAAAGGAAAAGCATATGCCACATAAATAATGCATGAAAAATGGCAAACTTGTTTTTCCACCTGTTACTCCATCACTAGTATTTATGAAAATTGCTGCTGGCATTTATTTTTCTACCCAAACATACAAACCCACAATATATTAAGGAATGTATGTCAGAGACTGATCTTTCACAGAGCCTTGAAAGCCTTATACACAATAGATTTTCATACTTGAGCTGCAGTGGTGTTAAACAAGTGACTTGTAATCCTTACACAAGTCAGGTGCAAAGAAAATAAGTTGCCATACAACCGCAAGCCTGAACTTGCCTGGGTGAAGCCCAGCTGGTTTTAGGCAGATTAGTTAGTGAAGATCATACAAGAAAGCTGATCGCCGTTTTTCAACAGGACTGGAACAAACAAATCAGGCTAAACAGCAAAAAATTAAGTTCTTTATGGGTTTCCAGTACTAGAGAGAATAAATATTTAAGTTGTAATGATAAGTATTACATGATATTCAATAAAATGCAAGGAATCACTGCAATTTTTCTAACAGCACTTTGGAACTGCCATCAAGCTTCCCAGGCTTAGCAGTGTCCACACCCAAACTTTTGAGACAAAAGTTTTGATAAAAGTATTTCAGAAGTCCAAGACAACTGTTTCCCTCCCTCCCCTTAGGAATGTTAAAGACAGCTACAATCGATATTGGATTTTTTTTTTTTTTTTTAGTTTAGAAGTAATTCATCAGTAAGAGCGGACTGTATGTACAAAATACAGCTAGACTTCGGTTAAAGGATTTACAAGCTGATTACATACATGATGCCATTTTCTTTGCAATGTTGCCATTTACTTTCCATTTTCCATCTATTTCTCTCACTGAGAGGACAACTAAGTATATTTTCTCTACACAGACTCTCAGGCTTATTTATTTTCTAACAGACCTATCTGGGGCTGGCAGTGAAGAAAAATTGCGGTGCTAAGTATCAGCGGAGAGAGAACAGCCTCCCGCCCGCTGCACTAACCCAAACACAGTATGATCCCAAGGTGCTGGGGCAAGTGCAAAGAGCTGCCAGGGAACACACACCTGCCCTGCACACAGAATGCCGGTTCTCACTCCCAGATTACTCTTTTTAGACAGACATGAGCCACAGTCTAGAAAACACTGTGTATACACACAAGTGAAGTTTAGGGCACCCTTTCCAGGGATCTTACTGCAAGATGAAAGATGTCTTCGCTATCTATGAGACTCATGTGAAATTCAACTGTTCCAATATAGTCAGAAAAATCTTTAAGGATGCCCTTCATGATATTTTCAGCATTTTCTCAGGCCTTCAAGGCATAGCATGAAGATATCAGGTAAGTACACGCTCACTGTAGGTGTCTGGAATACCTGATTTTTCCCTTGAGGGTGTGTGGTCACGTGTCATTATGGATGTTCTGTGCTGAATTCCAGAGTCATCACACACAGGTAGGTCTGCTTACAGTAGCAGGCGCAAAGACGCGTGCACTGGTGTCAGAGCCACAAGGCTGTAACTGTAACCTGTAACGATGCATCACGAGGAACAGGACTGCCAATGCTACCTATGAACGGTTAATTACCCTGAGAAATTCAGGGCTATGTACTGTAAGGGTGTTATACCCGTATCTTGTCACTGACTAAAATCAGGAGAATCAGCTTCTGTTTACATGTTGCTGTAAAGGGGAAAAAAAATAACAAAAAAAAAAAAAAAAACAAAACTGAAATTGACTCAGAAATATGACCAATTATCTAAAATTTAATCTGAAAAAATAACCAGAAAAATATCACTAAAGTCCTATGAATACCTGTCTTTTCTTCCCCTGGTGCTAGTATTCTGCAACACCAGTGCCCTGCAATTCTCAGTCTTGTGTATTTTCATATTCTATTCCTCCCTTCAGCCATTTCTAGACCCAGAAAACTTGCACCTTAACTGGAAGTCTTCATAACAGAAGGTACAACAACGTGATTGTATACAGAACAAACTTTTTTTTTTCTAGCTTTCTTATAGCAGATTGCAGGTCTTATAACACAAACTTAGGCTGTCATAAAATTAGAAGATACAAAATCTTACTCCTGGAAAAAACCACAACACTACTTTGTATTTCCTTTTCAAGACAGCTCTCTGTGTACTTCTTTTTATAAGAAAAGAATGGAGTGGCTTCTTCGGATGTAATTTTATTATAAATATAGTAGAAGAGCATTTTATTCATGCTCCATAGGAAAAGCTGGCCTGATACCCTAACTACTTAAACTGCAGCCTCTAAGCCGGTTTCCCAGAAGTTTCCACCAGATGAGGTGCTAAAGAGGTTCTGTAGTTGCTGGCAGACTTCACTTGCCTTTCTCTCCAACACAATCTATTCCAAAAGCATTTGTACTACAGAAGAGACACAGTGATGCAGTAAGATGGGAGGAGAGGACAGATCTCTCTTTAGTTGAAATGAGCCGGTGAAGGGAGGGTGCTCCGTGTCACCTCTCTAAGACAAGTGAAACAGGATACCAGATGAAAGGGTCAATTTATATGCTCAAGTGAGCCAACAACTCTGGCAGCCCTCCCCTGCCCTCTATTTTAAAATTGAAGTGCAATTAGCTACATTCATCCTAAACGATGGAAGTTTCTCTTTTTCTGCTTGCCTTTCTCAGCACTTGAGAATGACACTTCAGTGCTATATCACAGGAGTAGCAGGAGAGCTTTAACTCTGAAAAGTACACACAAGTGGCAATTTTGCTTATTAATCAGGAAGGAAATGGACAGTTTTGAATGAAATATACTTGCAAGGTAAGTATTTTAAAAAGATGGTATTGCCTTTATTACAGTGTGATTACAATTTTTTCAATAGGGAGATATGTTATTTTTAGCAAAGGAAGAATTTTCCAATTCAGTTTCAAATTTTTCTATATGAGTTGGCAACTTAAAGCTCACAGTTTCTGATACAGAAAAATCTCTCAAACAGAAATGAGGAGAGAAAGTCCATAGGGTTTCTCTTAGTTGCAAATGTAAAATGAAGTCTCTATCACCAAAAAATAAAAAAAAAAAAATTAAAAATCAGATAGGACTCTATAGATTGAACTTCACACTACTGATTACATTAATATTAAATTTGCATTATTATCAAATTATTACTTGTTAGTTTGCTTTAAGAAACCCTACAAAACAGTTACCGAAGGATCTCTGTGGTCACCTTAGATGCTACTCGAGCTCTAACTTACTAGCTTCCTCATACAGATTCCAAAGAAGGGCTGGCTATTGGATAAACTGCAGATCTATTCACTGATCGTTACCGTCTGCTCTTAACTGACCGATGGTTTATCAGCCTTGGCTCTCAGACTAATATGCAGTTACCCCAATGAGTACAGACATTTGGCTAACTGCAGAGAAGTACAAGGGCTCTCAAAAAAAAAAAGAGAACCCCTGCTCCCAGTTATCCTTATCATAGTATTACTGTAATTACTCTGTTACTATGTGTGTTACTATACCACTTCACAATTGAGGTTTTGTATTTGACAAAGCATGACAAAGTTGTGGAGACCTTTAAAATTACACAACATTATGAGCAAATCTGCATTTGATGAATATGTTCAAGCACTGTCTTTTAGACCCGAAGCACAGTCCTTAGGCCTTTCTTTTGTGCGTGAGGAGAATATAAATTTCAGGGCTCATCTTCTGTCAGGCAAGAATTCCACTTATATGCACCATCAGAAGTTTTGGGTTTTTTTTTTTCTCCCCACCTCTCCATATCTTGTGACTGCCACAACGCAGAGCAATATTTCAGTCCAATATCTGCTATAGATTACCTGCAGTGGTTTTTAACCAGAAAAATTCTCCTGAAAACCCAATTTTTCACAAATTCTTACATTTTAGACTGTAGATGAGCACAAGCTTTTGCATACCTGTTTCCAGATAAGTTTTAAGAGAATGAGACCATGAAAAAATAAGCCTGTAACACCGAGTAATCTTCACATAACTTATCAGTCTTGGTTAGATTAGGGAAGAGATTTTGTCTCCTCTGATTTTCCTTTTAACATCCTGAACTTCTGCAGTGTAGTTCCATTGGTCAAGACCATGCAATGTGATTTTTTTTTTTTCTTATAATTGGGCTTTTTATAGTTTGACAAGCAAGGGATAGTTCACACTTACTAGTGCTTGAGCAATAAGCTCTAGGTACGGACCCACAGTCTAATTGTGGGTGGCTGCTATAGATACTGTTGCCATACAACAAACCGGGACTTCACACCCACAATATAACGAGCTGTATCTACAAAAACTGGCAGGTGCTGAAGACGGTAGTTGGGAAGATATGAGCAGTAGTACTCAATGAGCAAGCAGCACGTAACTTCCTGATTCATTGAGCAAGTGAAGGCTACAAAGACAGTCTATGTTACTAGAAGAGAGAGCTCATTAAAGTTATAAGCACTAAAAATTGATAAGACAAAGCCTCATAAACCCATATTTTGGGCAAGATAAAAGAGATAAGCAACGTCATGAAAGTTACTATTTTAACACTGTATCAGTGGTGTAGTAGAAATGTGAACTTATTTTTAGTGCATTATTGAAACACAAAATTTTATCGTGTTGATGTGATATGCTGAAATTTGACTAGTATGAAATCTTAACATTTTTAAACATGCAGTTTCTTTTTTCCTGGCTTTTCTGCCTAGCGGGATTTCCAAAAAGTGCCTAGGAAGGAAAGATATGCAAATTCCATATTGCAGAATAACTTGAACTATGTAAATGCAGGTTATGTTCCTAAGGGCTCGTAGCCAAGTCTGAGGGACTACAAGCTTAGAAATTCAGGGAAATAAAGTTAGAAAGAATGTTGACCTAAGTCAACTTATGCCTTATTCATAAGGATTGTATCACGAATGCAGTATATTCTTCTAATTCCTCAACTTAATATAAGTTGTTCTGTATTAAAATAATTCTGAAACAGCTGGAATATCCAGATTTCCATTTCATTCTCATTTCCCTCTTCTGCTCCAATCTCAGCAGACAGAAGAAAGCACTTTCTGGCATTTTTACTTGATTTTTTTTTTTTTCCTCACGTCTTCTCTGCCCTCTGTGCATTTTACCCTTCACTTCAAAAGTTTTCTTCCTAATTTATTTTCCATTTCTGTTTCTACCCTGCCGTGGGCTTGGTATCCATTTTACTGTCTCATTGCAGGAAGACCATGTTCTGTGCTTCCTTATGAGAAGGAAAAGATTGACTGTGTTTTTGATAACAAATCCTTACATCACACTTGGCAGTAAACGTGCTCTAGGTCACCCAGCAGGTTTAGGTTTGAACTGTAAAATGACTCAGTGCAATATTCCAGCCAAAAAGTACCCAGTGATGGGTGAAACACCAAGCTAATGGAGCAGGCACGAACATTTAAGAGAAGTCAAAGATAACTGACAGATATGCTTTCCCTTCATTTCTGCTGTAGAGGACAACAAGGCAAAAAACCAGCACCTAGGGATTTCTGAGCGCTATGAAGTCTTGCCATCCATAAGCCAGTTGCCCTGATTGTGGTTAAATTGGTAAGCCATGGGGGGCATGCGTGTTGCTTGTTTCTAAACACGTTAGTTTCACACATTAGGTTAACTATTTACTTTGCATGTTTCAATTTTTTATTACCAAAATTAAAACATTTACCTGTTCTGGTTGTCCAAAGACCTAAAAACTGGAAATCCAGACCACAGTACCTCAATCTGTGCTCAGATATTAAAGCACTCCAAAATGCTTTAGAACTTGGCCATTGCTGGTCTATAATTCATTGTGAAGAGCCAGGATAAATATTAAAAATATAGTGACCACTAGCATCTATGGAAATGTTCCTGTTGATTTCAGTTAATACAGGACACAGAAGAGGCCTTATAATATAATTTCAAAGAAGGGAGAAGTAAAAAGTTACCAAATATTCTGAACATCAGATTTGGATACAGGTAACATGCACACATAAAATTATGGAAATTGCTCCTCTCTGCTTCTTTGCCAGTCACCTTTACACTATTGCTCTTATAAGACAAGCTGGTATGTCAGCTCACTTGATGCTCAAGAGAATACATTCCAGAAAAGCAGTTCACAGGCACACCACAAAACTTAACTGATGACTACTGACCTCTTTTTTGGCAAAGAAAACAGAAGTATTATGCACGATAGAGCTGTTAGTGGCCAATAACGCGTCTTTTGGCAAGTCTCAGAAGGAACTCGCAGAGGAGACAATTCCACAGTGGGCTCAGCCTATGGTAACTCCAGTGAAGTTAGCAGGGTCCGCAAACAAGCAAATGGCAGCAAAGTCTGACCTAGTCTTTACACACTCGATACTGCTCAGCATGCATCTTAATAGTTTTAAAATACTAAAAGGTGCAGTAAATTATTTTTTTTGCTTTTTAAGCAAAGGTACTTTTAGAGACATCTGGGGTGCATCATATTTCTTTGCTAAATAGTTCAGTGTTGTAGCCTAGCTGCAGAACTATTAAAACTTTCCTCAAGAAAATGCAAATTCTCTCTCTCAGACTCCTAACCACGTTATCCTGCCTTTTCCAATGTTCACTGACTTTCCTTATCTCTAAATTAAGTATTCTATCAGGGAGCATGCTGGAGAAACCCAGAGCTGCTGTTTTCCTTAAGAAGAAAAGATTTTTCTGCAGTAACAGTTTAAGTAGAAGAGGAACAGAAAGCAGTGTTAGAGGTCTGACCCTAAAGAAGGCCATGTTTTCTCAATACAGTAGATCTAGAAAAAGGTTTATAATTGCAGGGAAGAATTAATAGTTAAATAAAAACATATTTTCAATCACAATTCTGTATTGTCCCCAATAATAGGGAAAACCAGTTATTTTCAGAATTCAGCTCGAGAGTATCCAACGGTAATATTTTCAAACAAGCAGACGCTGTCCCACAGTCACACGACGTTCAGTAAATACATTACTTCCATGCATTTGACCAACTGCTCGATTGCAAATACTGTAACCATGCATTTGTTGATATTTTTATAAGGCTCTGCATGGTTATTACTTTCAACTTTCTCATAGTTTTGTTCTATAGTTTGAAACCAGCAGCTCTGCTTGCTGTAAAGCCTGCAAAGCAAATACAGAAAGCGCCTGCGTTCGGGTGTTTGCTTTGCGCTGTTTGCTGTTCTGCCGCTCCCAGCTTTCCACACAGAACGTTAACACTCACACACAAGTGGTTTCAGAACAAATCATAACAATGTATGCAGGTACATAGAAACCAGTGGCCACCAGTCAAGAAGACTCTTTCTCCTCAATTCTGCTTCAGCAGAATAATTAAAAAAAAAAAATTTACTAAAACCATTCTTTTTTAATGAGCTGAATTAACATACTATTAAGAGTTACAGGAGCAGATGCAAGTCACATCGTTGAAAGAGTCCTACATGGCCCATAATCAAAAGTTCAAGACAAGACACTTAATCAAGTTATTTTTGTCAAAAAGGAAATGAAGGCTTTAAACAAATGTTTCCTCTTTACAGTATAGTTCCCACTTCTTTGTTTTGTGTGACGTTAGAATCTTTTGTCAGAAATATTACAAAGACTTTGATGACAACTTCACTTTTGTAGATTGGGCAGTATCGTTTCAATGCTAGCCAAAGAAATACAAAATGAAGTGCTGATGGTGATCTTTCAAAAATTCAGAAATTATTTTCAGGAAAGTACAGAACTTTGATTTTACATTAATGTAAATGTACTACATCTTCAAATCTACAGTTTCTCTTTCAAAAGCTCGAATAGAAAATAAATATAATGCATCTGAGAACTTTTAGTTATATACTCGATCAAAAATAGTGAAATAGAACTAAAATCTTCACCATAGAACTCATCCAGAAAATTGTTTTAGTTTAGAACTGCTATCATACACTAGGACTCCTCATACTAATATTCTGTTGCAGAAATATTTCAACATTCATCTCTGGACTAAAGATTAAGCTACACATTTTTCCATATTTATTTATTATAGAATTATATGAACTTAAAAAAAATGCATGCTTTTGAATGCATAGGCAGAAATATATTCATAAAAATAATTTTTAAAAAAGTGATTTTGTCAAAACATTATAACTGTCTTGAGAAATATCATACCTTAAAGGAATCCAATCCCTTCCATCTATGCTTTATTTAAGAGCAAAACACACTTTTTCTGATCCTTCTCTATTTCCCGTTAGTTGTATGAACTGCCAGCAGGAAAACAAAAATAAAATTTGTATTTTGAAGTAATTTTTAGAAATGATATTTCACTTACCTAATTCTTTAGAAACTGGAGAATCAGCTGATATATCCCCAATCTTTGCAAGGCTATCATAATATGCTCTTCCAGCCACTACCATAGCTAGGGGGGGGAAAGAGGGGAGAGGAGAAAAAAAAACCAAAACAAACTGTTAAAAAAAAAAAATCAAAGTATTTTTCATTTTCATTAATCTATGATCCTATGAATTTTTTTAATCCTGGGTACATAGTAAGAGACAGATATATAGCAATAAGAAAATCCTTCTATCAGTGAAAGTTACAGGAGTCCCTGTGCTACCTGCTAATTTGTGAAACCAGGTGATAAACACAGAACACTCAAATGTATTAATGAAGTTTTGGCATGTTATTTAGTTCCAACTTTCATGCGTATCCAGGAGCAATCAGCATCCAGTGGGTAGGTTTAGCCATAAGCCATTGGTCAGGATATAACAAAACTCCTTGATATACATAAAACTGTTGGAAAAAAGTAAAATGCAATCCCAAACCTTCTAGAAATGCCAAATTCTCTGCCTTATATTGGCCAGTCAGATGACTGATCTGAGAAATGGCTACTGGCCACGAGACAGTGGGCCTACAGTTGCAACAAGGAGACATGGAGCCCTACAAAAGCAAATAATCATTTACTGTTTAAGTCCATTGAAAGAGTAACTTGCTTCAAAGCAGCTATGGTGAAGTACAGTTCACCAGGTGTGATATATTTAAAAGAAAAGTGAAACGTGAGAGGTTTGATACATCTGATACAGCCACTCCTAAAAATTGCCATTATGGATAACACTGTACAGCCATCATATACTGCAATGACAAATACGATTTCCCGTCAAAACAATCCTTGAAATCTGAGTATCCTACATATAAACATCAACTTTTCCACTTTAAGGAAATTTTAGGTCTCCAATGCTAAAACTTCAAAAACTAAGTCCCCCCCCTTTTATTGTTTATAGTTCAATTCCAGCTTTACAGGAACCAATAAACTCTTAATATCTATCACTGAGCTTTCAGTTATTCTCAGTTAATAATTTCCTGGTTATAGCTGATTTAAACAGCAAGGCCAGTTTTGCTGGAATGAACACAGAAACATCAAGATTCAAACTGCAGGGAGGAACACTGAGAAACAGATTGTATATGCAGTAGATCTACACCATGCAACAGTTGCCTTGCATCTTCACAGTATCTAGAACTGATCTGACCACAAAGAAAAGAAATAACAAGGACAAATTGGCAGGGAAAAATACTTATTGAAGTAAGTCCTTGTAATTTTTTTTTTTGTAGTAGCACATTTTTAACATAAAGTGGAAGCTAAGCACGCTCCCACTGTTGACTTTAGGATACTTTTTTTTTTCTGAGAGGAATATAATTGGCAATTGCCAATTACAGTATTTTAGGTCTGTATTCTATAGTTTTGACTAGCAAAGGTGACATAGAATCATAGAACAGTTTCAGTTGGAAGGGACCTTTAAAGGTCATCTAGTTCAATCTCCCTGCAATCTTCAACATCTCCAACCAGATCAGGTTGCTCAGAGCCTCATCCAACCCAGCCTTGAATGTTTCCAGGGATGAGGCATCCACCACCTCTCTGGGCAACCTGTGCCAGTGTTCCACCACTCTCACTGTAAAAAATTATTTTCCTTATATTAAGTCTGAATCTGCCTCCTTCTATTTTAAAACCATTACCCCTCATTCTGTCACAACAGGCCCTGAGGGAGAGTTTCTGCCCATCTTTCTTATAAGCTCCCTTGAGGTACTGGAAGGCTGCTATCCAGCCTCCCTGCAGCCTCCTCTTCTCCAGGCTGAACAGCCCCAACTCTCAGCCTGTGCTCACAGGAAAGGTACTCCAACCCTCTGATCATCTTTGTGGCCTCCTGTGGACTTGCTCCAACAGGTCCAAATCTTTGGTTACATAACAGTATGTTCACTGAGAAGCCTGACACTCTTCCAAATGAAACAAAGATTCTTTTTGAGGCTCTGCTGCATTAGACAAGAGTAATTTCTGTCTAAGCAGTGTCTCAGAGATGCTCTATACTCAAATTTTCTGAAGTGAGGAATTACACTGGTGCTACTGATAGAGCAGTATGCCACCTGTATGTGAAGATTTTATGCCATTCCAAGTATTCCTTTTCTCATCTTTCCCAAGATAGCCCCAAATCAATCTTTTATCCTAATACAGGCACTAAAAAAGGAAGAAAATGTGTGATTTCTTCTGTGCTAATCAAGCTAAATCAAGAACTCCACTTGTACAGTTTCTTCACCAACACTATGGCTAGTAAACTACTTCTATAGGAAAGCAATTTTGACCTTTTATTCTCAAAAAGTATAAAAATACATTATAAACCTAGCAGAAGTTCTTGTAAGTTTCATATTCTTTGTCAGCCTACTCTGACTTGTTTGGAAAGCTGCAAACATTGTATACAACAATAATACTGTTGTATTTAGCAACATTGTATTTACTCTGTATTACATCTCTATTTATACCACTCAGAACTTAGGGAGAAAAGATTAACAATTTATGAGAGCCCAAAGATTACTTTAATGTAGTTTCTCAACAGTTGTTGCAACTTTGTAAGCATTTATTCATTTGAAATTAAGTATTCATGCTAGATAGCTTTGTCAGGCAGTCTTAAAAGGGAAACTTGCTAGAACACAATACCCATCAGCCTGCCCAGTGCTGCTGTGCACAGTTATATTGTGAATTACTGGTCACAAACTGCATGAGGAGAGGCACAATGTAGCATATCAACAGTAAAGTACGCAAAAAGCAGGACCCTCGGAAACTGGTATAAAAATATTTCAGCCAAACATGAAAACACTTGTTATTACTTCTGGTACTACCTACAATCCCTGAAGTTAGGTATTAGGTAAGCAGAGTCAGGTTAGCCATTACTGCAAATAAGTAAATATTTCCATATTTTCATCTCCAACAGGCTTTAGTTTTATCCTTTTCTCAAGCCTGGTCTAAAATTTGCATGAAGAGAGATTTCAGTGTCTAGTTGGCTATGCACTACTTCTGCAGTATCACATTTCTCAGAGGACTAGATGACATGTAGGGGAAAGCTATGCCACAGCCTTGGATGGGGCAAAGTTAGAGAGATTTTACATGGCTGTAATATGGTATCAAGCAGCTCAACAGGTCTGCAGAGGTGAAATGGAGCAAGCTCTAACAGGTCCTACGACATAAGCTTTGGGAATCTAGAGCCCAGTCTTGGAAACTCATTCTTAGATAGCTTCTGTGAAGTCAATAATGGAAGCAAGCAACCACCTTATAAAAAGTTCAAGAGACTAGGTCCTTACATTCAAATGTGTTCATTCTGATTTTGACTCCCCTAAAAATATACCATCAGGGTTAGTATGGACAAGAAAAAAAAAAATTAATCCACTGCTGCAACTCCAACTCATTCAAGTTGTTCTGTTCACAAGGTTATTTAGACAGTGATGTGTATAGGTGAGCAGAAACAGATCTAAAAATGTGCAATATCTTTGGAAGAGATTTCCAGGGGAAAAAAATAGAACAGCTAATTTACATAACTGTTTTTTTCATTTATATTGTTATTATAATACAAGTTATTTACACTTTATGTGCAGTTTATTGTGCAGTAGCTCTGTGCCTAAGTGTCTGGGATGCAACTTCTGCAGGACAGTTGAAAGAAAAAAAAAAAAACCCAAAAAAAAGGGAGAAAGTAAGT
>JAAGAY010007000.1:0-10129 GCA_011801015.1 Ardeotis arabs
CTCTTGATGCAGCCCAGGATGCGGTTGGCCTTCTGGGCCGCGAGGGCGCATTGCCAGCTCATGTTGAGCTTCTCATCCACCAGCACTCCCAAGTCCTTCTCCTCAGGGCTGCCCTCGATCCATTCTCTGCCCAGCCTGTATTTGTGCCTGGGATTGCCACGACAAATAGTATCCCAAAGACATAGCTGCCATTTTAGAGGACTTTTTAAGAACAGAGGAAATTCTAATATCCTTCTTAGCCTTCCTAAGCACGGAGTTTATATTGATCTTGCGACTTCAGTAAGGACCACAATGAAAAAAACCCAAAACATAAAACCATTGAAGCGAGGCATTCATATATAAACATTTTTTTAAAACTTTCAATTGTCTTAAAATCTGAAGGTGTAAAAAACCAAAACCCCACACAAGCCAAAACATGTAGTGCACTGTAAGAGCAAGAGGTATGCTTACCGAGAATACTTTGTCAGAGAAAACATAACCTTGGAGCTATCTGAGGCATTTAAGAGTAAATCTAATTGTTACTTCCATTTCTTACTTCCCACTTCAGCAATCCTTTTCTTTCTAGAATACAGACCCCCAAATAAATTATTGAGGAGTAACAAGTTTCCCACAAATCAGCTGATTTACAGTAACTACCCATGTATGTGCTCTTACAATTGTTAAACATGAGTTAATTCAAAATAGTTTGCTCTCAGTGGAATAAGTATGTTACCCTGCAGCAGCTTGGTCATCTACAAGTAAGTGATCAGTAAGAAGTCAACCAGAGTATTAAGCCTGAGATTGGGGGGGACATGCATTCTTTTGCAGGGAAAAGAACCTGGGGAAAGTATATATTTACAGATGAAGAAAACGATTTTACGGGAGACGCAGAGTAGGGAGTAGGGATCTGAACCCCTTCAGCCAGATGGGAGAACCAAAGCCAGGCACCTCGCTTGCCAGGCAAGGGCTCCAGTGAGGAGGGTATTGATAAAAGATGGGAGACACCACTGTGGTGTCCTCCGGGACACATCTTGCAGGCTGATTTTGAGAGAAATCTCTTTCAGTCTGTGTTTTAAAAGGAGGTTTACATACACCTATCTTCAGGTGAGAATTTCAGGCTGTTAAAGTAAGAAGATGAAGGTATTCTCCCTCAATCTTCGCTCCAGAGGAAGATGGGAGTTACAATGCTCTGTGCTCCACAGTTTCTGCAGATGGAATTTTGGCAGCTTCCACACTGAGCACAGATGGTATTTGAGATCTTGTTCTGAGACAGCCCTGCAGGGTAAGCAATAACTCTGTGGGATTTCTTGGATTCTAAAGCTGCATATAGGTATCTGAGGTCCACTGGAGTTCTTTCTAGGTCCAACCTCTCTTTGAGTTCCTTTCACAACGTGAGGTGTGAGCAAGAATGGTTACTGTCCTTGTTCTTTTTGGGAACAGATTTTTTTTTTTTTTTTTTTTTAAACAACTGTCATAGTGGTCAGGAGTGATTTCAGTGAGTTTTGGAGAGACTACAGAAAATTAGAATATTTGTGTCATGCACGGTGTGTAAAATCGGTGAAAAGCCTTTGTGGGCAGTAGCTGATCACAAAGGGATATATAGAAGCCTCAATATAATGAAAATGCTCTCTCCCCTTTTTGTTAAATTATAATTGGTGTCTTTGTTAGTAATCACACTATAGGATTAAAGACTGCCTTGCCCTTGGAGACTGACTATGCCTTTCATCGTGGAGATAGTCCCTCCAGGTCAGAGGCAAGGCAGATAATGGTGTCTACCGAACTGTCCTTACTTGTTAAGAAATGTGTCAGTTCATCACTTTTCATAGGTGAAAATTTATCTAAACCATTATTAGCTTACTTCCCAACCAGTTATCTATTTAAAGTAGTATCTTGAGCTACTGCACTGTGCTGCTTCTCTTTTAGCCCTTAAACAAAATTCAGACTTCCTTTCCTCTGTGGTCTTTCCTCTCTTGTGTTTCTGGATAAAAACTGTAGGTATGCTTTATATTTATGGTCACTAAATACTGTGATATATTCTCAGTAGTGCCACCTTTTGCTTGTAATATAATCCCTGTTGTCTCCCCACCTATCTTATCTTTTCTATTTTATTACCTCTTATATGCACTGGTAAATAAAAATTGAGCTAATTTGGGAAATATAGGCCATTTAGAAAAAAATCTGTGTGTATCATATTGGAGAATTTGAAAGACTATGGAAATATTTTTAGCTCCCAGAGAGTTAATCTATACACCAAGATTGAATGTAGAGATGGACAGAAGCCCTGTTTACTCTAGCTGTTCTGGAAAGACTGGTTTTGCAATATTTTCTGTCCGCAGAATAGTAAAACTAGTTACGATGAATTTAACAAAGTCGGTATGCTGCAGTGCCCCAGACAGTTTCTTATTTTCATTGACATTATTTTTTCATCAGTTTGGACGGTGTAGTATCTGCAGACAGTGTATGTTCAAAATATTGGATTGCTGTGTTTTTGCATACAAACATTATAAAGGAAAAGAAATACCAGACTGTGTGTACAAGCATCAAAATTTGATTATATGCAGGATCTAATCTTAATATCACACTATCACACCATCCTCCCTGAAAAGCGCTGCGAGAATATTCCAATTCATATTCTGAATGGTGTGCTTCTCCACAGTAATCTTGCAGAATTCTTATTCCTACCACGAGAATATCAGTATATTGAACTGAATAAAAATGTATACATTAAATTGCTTATTCAAATGTCCAGCTTTGATGTTTGTAGAGAATTTAAGCAGGAGGCAATATAGCCTGAGCTTTGTTTTATTGATACGAGAGGCTAATGTGAGTTACAAAACAGGAAAGAATGAGAAGCTGTATAATACTCTGGAAATGTGAAAAAAAAAATGCAGATTTCGGTTATTAGCTTTCACAGCTGTATTTGCACAGAAATTTACTAAGGGCTGGATGACATTTAACGCATGAACTTGATAGAGCATCCTTAAACATATTCATGTTAGAAGAGTACTTAAAGGGAACCTTGAACTCAAAAACTCCTGTCTTTGTTTAAAAAAACCCAAACTATAATTTCCCTAGGGTATTCTAGTACAAGATATTTCTTTATGAAACAAGCTTTCTTTGTTATGAGGAATACTGTGACAGCCTATGAAGGGCCCTCCTTTCTGATCACACTTGAAAAAAGATCCTCATTCCCCTGAATGTTAAATATTATCGCACAGTAGATATTGCTCAGGCTTTTATGGAAAATACTAGCAAAGCATGAAGGCCCTTGAGGTTACAAACACCCTCTGGGTTATCAGTTTCCTATGCAATCTTCTATTTTGAGGGAACACCTTCCCTGTAAGTGGGGTAAAGATGAACAACAGTTTTCTTTGCTGTGTGAGATAAAAGGAGGTACTTTTCTTTGAAGAACTAGAAGAATTCCTGGTAGAGTCTGTCATGGTTATCCCATTGTACGAATTTTTGGGAGTTGGGTGACAGCAACTCCTTCTAGTTAACATTTGCTTATTGTGTTTTGTTTTGTTTTGTTTCGTTTTTTAATTCATCTACTAGTGTAGACCAGGTCTTACTTCATTTGTAATTCATAAATGATAAAAGATATCTGGTTTTAGTAGGAGCGGACAGCTTCACAGAATATAGCGTAGGTTTTTATATCAGTGAGCACTTGCACTTCCAGTTTTCAGCAGTTTCAGCATTCAGTTTGCCAACTGTGAAGAATTATGTTCTTTTCATTTAAATGTGATTATTAACAAGACACAGCTGAGGAAGGCACTTTTCTGAAATATTCTGAGGATTATTCCTGCTCTGTTATCTCTCATTCACCTTTCACAACAGGATTTTATGTGCTCACATTACTTGATATTCTTCAGAAGAGCTGCTGGTCCATCTCTGATTGTGACTTTCATTAGAAGTAGAAAACTCTACCTTTTCTTCTGAAGTGGTGAGATGTGAGTGCTAACTCCTGGGAATATTTTCTAAAATCTCACTTTATACTGAAATACAGCCAGCCCCAAAAAGGATTAGAAAGAGTACGACAAGAGTATGAATTAAAAAGCACTGGGGCATGAAAATGTATTTCTTTAAGCAGTTTTGACTCTGCCCTCACTTACGCAATCCCATTCCTGCTGCTGCTGATTGTCAAGAACCTTCCAAAACAGCAAGAACCATCTCTAGAGCTCCAGTCTTCTGCGAAAATCAGACTTCTGAAGGAAAGTGGGAGTATGTGGAGGTACCATTCTGGAAAAAAATGCAGTCAGTAGTAGGAAACCTCCTTTTCTTCTGCGCACGTCCCATATTACTTGTGTGACCCTCTCAAGCAAAACAGGTCTATGCAGAAAAGGGCTGCAGGATCGTTTTCCCTGACAGTATGAGAGACAAAGTTCTGTTCAAGACAGAACTGTGCTGTACAGATGTGAGAATAGAAAACCAAAATGGAAGTATTATGAAAAGGGTCATTAAGACCATCTTACTCAGAAGCTCTGTCTAAAGCATAACATAATCATGGGTAGTGTCTAGTAATGGTTTTTTACACTGAAGCCCAAAGGTTACAAAAAGATTTTAGTCCTTGCAAAATGAAAGTCACTTTGTCACCTAAGGTATAGAAGGAATTAAATTCTTGCAGTGGTGCAAAATCTATGTATGTAAAGCTGCTTTTCAAGTGATATTAGTAAAATGTCTATCAAAAGCCAGGGGAAAGTCTGGTTTAAAAAAAGAAAGGGAAAAATCTCACATCTAATATCCAGATAGAGTGAAAAATATAGTCTGAAGCCATCAGAGGATGGTAGTAGCAATAAAGATCATTTGGGCTGCAACAGCAATATTTTCTTAGAGCAGTTCTTGAAGATGGTGGCAGTGCTACCAAAAGGACATGGTTTGCAAGGTGAGTCCACGCACGAGTCAGCTCAAAGAAAATGTCTTTTCTATGTTCCTCTCAGGCAAGAGGTTTACAGCATGGAAGACAGCATACTGCCTGAGTACAGGTGATGGTATTTAGCAAGATTTTGAATGGTGTACAGCAGGGTGGGAGCTGAAAGTCACGACAATTTGAGAGTCATTTGCAGCTCTCAGACAACCCAGCTTGTGGCTTCCACTGAGCAAAGGACTGGGTGAGAGTGGGGAGAATTACTGCCTCACGCTGAGGCAAGATAGTGCTGACTGGCAGCGTCTCCTGATTCCTGTTGACTTTCTGTAGGCACATTTAACCTATAATTTGGAAAAGGAAAATAAAGTCTGGCACACATTCTTGAAAGGTTGCCAGTCCCAGATCTATCCATTGCATAGCCTGCCAGAATGGGAAAGATAAGTATCTTACAGACCAGTATCCACAGCAACAGACGCTGGAATTTTATCTTTTCAATACATATAAAAACCCAAAGAAAATAATTACTTTTTCATTTTCCAGTTTTATAATAGTAATAATGACCTTTAGGTCAGGAATTTTCAGCAGTTAATCACTATCTGGCTTTTTCGTTGGCTCTTGGTTTCTCCAGCCAGACATTAACAGTGAGGAAAGTGCCTTCTCCAGTGGTCACTCTGGCTTAATCATTACCTTTTCATGCTACAGGATATACCAGCTGGGAAATAAGTGTCTCATATGTGAAGGGATCCATAAAGTGTTCCTTAAGTTTCATTTCTTTGAAAGAATATTTGGTTAGGACATGAGAGTTTAATGTAAAAAAATGATTTAGTATTATCCTCACTCCCAAGAAAGGTCAGATCACTCTCAGGAATTGGGACTAAAGAGCTTGGTAGTGATGCCCTTCCTCTTCTGAGGATGGTTTAAAGCCATAGATTTCAAAATATTAAATCTTAAGAATTTATCTGTGTAATCTAGGTTCCCATACTATTTTCTCAGTATTGGAGTGCTTCAGAAATTATATGTGGACACAAATATTTTCTCATCCCCCTTCTAGGATCATACAGGAACCAGATCCCCCTTTTTTTTTTTGTTTGAATTTTATACATAATCATTGTGACGCTGAAAGCAGTGTGGCAATGGTGTCTTGACAGTTAAAAATTATTTAAACATCTAAAGGGGAACAACTCTCTGCAATGCCTGCCTTGCTGTTTGCCTTAGCTAGCAGAGTCCCCCCTTCCAACCTCCCTGTCTATCTCAAAACACCTAGAAGCTGTACACGACTTTGTTCAGAGGGAGATTCATTTACACCTGGAAATGACTTTATCTTGCACTTTCTCATAAGATAAAAAAGTGAGATACCATGGAATGAAGGTATCTTCTAACCACTCTCTTGATGATATTCTTAGTAAAAATTAACCAGATTGTGAGTAGATTTTATGTGTGTACATACATAAACCTTTGAACAGTCTTCAGTTCTTCTGCATTGTTATTTGAGTTATTCTTTAAGCTTTATGGCTTTAAATGCTATTGTTAAAATACAGTGTTACCTAAAAAAATTGTGAATATATCTTTCCTGCAGGGTGTATTTGAGCTTGTAAACAATTGTGTAAGAAATGGACTACTTGGAGGATAAATAAATTAACAAGAAAACAACAAAGTTTTATAAACTGCATTGAACGTGCAGGGATCCCTAGCAGTAGCCCAGTGTTCTGTTATTGCTGAGTCGTCAGGTAGTAGTGAAGCACCTCCACTCGAATGGTAAAAGAAAATGGGAATTTCTTCATCAGTAGATTCAAAATCAATGTAGTGTCCCTTCAGGTTTGGTACTAAACATGGAAGTAATGTGACTGATGAGCCTAATCTTAATGTTTCACTGTGAAAGACATTTAGCACCTGTGTAACTATTATTGGTACTATTAACTTTTCATTTTGTATCTTTAAGTGAAAACACAGAGTGTACATCAAAACAGCAGGCATCAGCTTTTGCTTTAACACTTTTTTTACTTTTCAAGAAAAATAACAGCAGAAAAATATAGGTAGTATTCCAGGAAAGTGCCACTCAGTAATCCCACAAGGGCTGGGACTGTGCTTTGTGGTTTCCTGACTCTTGGAGTGACACTTTTAGTTTTTAGGCTCAGTCTTCATTTGTATTTTGGAAATATGACAATCTACTTCTCAGCAGGGTTGTGTTGTTTCTCAAAGGCTGAACTTGCTAGAAGATTTAAATCTGGTGAGGATCCAGTAATTCCCTTAACAATGAGTTTTAAAATCTGCACCTTTAAAATGGCTCTACCTCTTTAAACCTCAAGCTAACCTCAGTGTAAAAACAGCTGGCTTCCCATTAGTAGAGATGGGAAAGGTCCAAAAAAAAAAAAAAAGTGACAATACTTTTGTTTCATTCTGTGCTTAAATGGAATTTTTCCTCAGCTTCACAGCTAACCAGTGCAGATTATTTATAGATTTTAAAGCCAGAAATTAATGCTGTTCCTTGTAGGCAAAAGAGAAATGTATGGGATCGTTATTAATTCTACAGCATTATAATGCCTTCTGGCTCAATGTGTGTGCTAGGGACCAAGTGTAAACACGCATTTATCATCCTGACCCTTAATCTGTTCCCAAAAACGTCCTTCACTGGAGAACTGTGAAAGAGACTTTCTAAAGGATTTGAGACTTATTTTGCTGCTGGTACAAAGATCTTTACAGCCTTTGCTGTAATTGAACCTTCAAACGTAAAATGTTGCAAATACCAGTTTAGAGTGTTCCTTTTCCAAAAAAAACCCCAAAACCAAAAAACTCAAACAAACAAACAAACAAAAAAGACAGTTGTTGCCTTCACGTCAAGGTTTGGTGTTGCAATAACGACAGGACCCTCGTGGATGGTGAACCGGAGACCTTTATTGTCCGGCAGCATAAGTCTTTTATAAGTTTTCTAAGTTACACGCGAAGTGCACGCACCTAATCATCTAATTCCATTGGTAGCAATATACTGTCCACGCGCCTCATGCATCATTTGGATTGGTTATAGATTTTTAGTTGTCTACTATTTTTGCCTTTGGTATTTACTTATCTTGTTCTCATTGCTGTTTTTTGTTATTGAGCAAGTGGTGTTCAAGGACATAGCTCAAATTCTTTAATATCAGGCAGCTGTGCTACTCTCTCTGTTCCCACAGTTTGGTTTTTTTTTTTTTCTTTTATTGGTGCAAATTACCCAGACCTTCCTTGGTGCCTGAAGAGATCTTTCCCCTTTCAAGTCCACCTAATTTTTGAGTCCTCAGCTTCTCTTCCTTTCCCTTGTTATTTCCAGTTTTTCCATTTTTCTGTGTTCCTTTCCCTGGACAGCAGTCTTAGGTGTTGCCAATAGAATTCAGCTGAAGAGGAAATACAGTCCTGGTAAGAGTCAGTCTACCAAATCCCTCACTAGCTACTGAACTTAGTGGGACAAAATTGTCCTTCATGTAATTTTAACAGTGTCCACAGAAGAATTCCAGCTATCAGTCTGCCCTGTTGCCTTTCTGCAGATTCCTCTACCTCCATTGTAACACGAGGTAAAGGAGATGGGAGCACTACAGCAGCTGTTATTGTTTGATCAGCAACGCAATCTTTGCTGGAATTTCATTTCCCTTGCAGCATAGCTACTAGAATACATTTGTCATCCATACTTTGTAGCAGACTTATATTTGCCTGTAATTACATACCAGTCTGGCAATACTTTATTGTTAACATAAAGTACTGCCATTTAAATCCCCAATCTTCAACTAAAGTATTTGCAAAACTCTGTAATTGCTAAAATAATAAAGCTGCCATTATTGCATGGGAAGTTTACAGCTTGTTACTGAAATATTTACATCAGCTTAACTATACCTGTATCCATTCCTTATGTTTTCATGTGTCGCTTAAGAGACTGACAGACTTCTGCTGGGCAGAGTTTACAGTGAACCATAAGCAGTGTTGCCACATTATTCCTTTTTTTCATACAGGAAGCTCAAAACATCCATACTCAATACATATGCATCTCCAAAAGCTTGGGAATTTCTGCTAAAAATGGCATGGTCTCTAACCCTTGTTCTTACACACCTGCACAGAATTTCTCAACTCTGTGTTGTTTTGGGGGAGGGCAGGGAAGCTTTGAGTTCTTCCAGGGGTTGGTACCATTGAATACAGGTGGTTCCGCATTGCCCTGAAGGCCTTCATGTGAAAATAGGTGTTCAGATTCTGTTGGTACTTGGCAGCTAAGCAGGTTCTGCGTTGTGTTGTTTGGCCATGATCTGGTCTCCTCTCCTCTCATGGCCACAGCTTCTCACCAGTCCATTCTCTCCGCACTCACGAGCGCTGCCCGGGCTTGGGAGCAGACCTCCCTGTGCGTCACCTCCACGGAACCAGGAGATGACCTATTTCTCTAGGACAGGTGTAAGGAGTTTTAACTTTGAAAAAGAGCTTTCCAGGGCTTTTACTGGGGGTGAGCTTTTACTGGAGCCCACCGGGTGTAACCGCCTCTGCCAGAATCCTGCTTAGGCCCAGCGACGCCATGGCCGAAGCCGAGGGGCACGAGCCGCCCCTCTGCCACAGGTGCTCGGCGAGCAGGGGCCGGCAGCCCGCCCGGCCGTACCCTCGAAAGCCCCTCGGACGGAGGCGCCTGCCCGCCCCACCACCCTCCGCGGCGGAGGTGCGAGGCCGCTCCCGCCCAGGCGGGACAGGCCCCGACCTGCCAGGAAGCGAGCTCGCACCCCGGGGCCGCCGGAAGGGGTGTTCACACACGGGCCTCGGGCGGGTGGGAGCCGGGCGGGGGCCGCTCCTCCCGCGCCCCGCCGCTACCGGCTACCGGCTCCCGGCCCCCACCCGCCCCTCGCCTCGCCTCGCCGCACCGGCCAGCCCGCCCGACTCGCGTCGCTCCGCGTTGGATTGCTCGTGCCTGCCCGGAGCTGGCGGTTGTGCCCGGCTGGCGGCGCGGCCAGGCGAGCTCAGCCGAGCGCAGAGGCGGATTTTGAGGAACAATAACAGAGCGGGGAGCGCGGGACCGGCGCGGCCGCCCCGCCCGCCCGCCGCACCATGTACGCCTTTGTGCGGTTCCTGGAGGACAACGTCTGCTACGCGCTGCCCGTCTCCTGCGTCCAGGACTTCAGCCCCACGTCCCAGCTCGACTTCGACAACCAGAAGGTCTACACGGTGTACCGCAACCCCGAGGAGGCGGAGGAGGACGACGAGAGCCCCGCCGAGTGGGGCGACCGCCTGCTGCTCCACAAGGCCCAGATCCTGGCGCTGGCAGGTGAGGGCGGGCTGGGCCGGGCCGGCGGG
>JAAGAY010007001.1:0-13840 GCA_011801015.1 Ardeotis arabs
TTGTGGCCCTCCTCTGGACCTTCTCCAGCTGGTCCATGTCCTTCTTATGTTGGGGGCTCCAGAACTGGACACAGTACTCCAGGTGGGGCCTCACCAGGGCAGAGTAGAGGGGGAGAATCACCTCCCTCGACCCGCTGGCCACGCTCCTCTTGATGCAGCCCAGGATGCCGTTGGCCTTCTGGGCCGCAAGGGCGCATTGCCGGCTCATTTTGAGCTTCTTCTCATGTTTTCCCCAAGTCGAGTCTGTTTTGCCCGTGACCGTAACTTGAATGATCTCTCCCTGTCCTTATCTCAAACCTCAAGCCTTTTTTCTTATATTATCTCTCTATTCTCTAGGAGGGTGGGAGGAGTGAGAGAGAGTCTGCGTAGTCTGGTCCCAATCGGGGCTGAACTACGACACCTGGACTGCATGTTTCAGTCCCCTTGCTGATTCTGGCTCTCGCAGTATTCCAGTTGTCCCTTATTCTTTTTGCTAAATGGATGGATCATTGCTCTGTTGGAGCCCTTTTCTACTAGTTTAGCACAGTGCAATACTGAAGTACAGTGTCAGATGAATGTCAGAACAACTGCAAGAGAGAGGATGAAACATGGGGAGAAGGGATGAGACTCCATCACCTAGCAATGTAGCTTGGGATGCCATAGACTAACTTACTGAAATCACTCCTCATCAAAAATACTTGTTACGGAATTGCAGCTTATTCCTTAAAAAAAAATAATACTTTTTATAGAATTGCAGCAAAAGAATTGTGATAAATGGTTTTAAATTTATGAATAAATCAGTTTTAAATAGAGATCCCTATAAAAGATTGTTTCCAACTCACTTTTTCTGTTGCTTGATTTGATATATACAATTTTTATATGCCATAATCATGTTTACTGATGCCTACTCTGAAAATAATTTATACTTAAAAAACACTCTTTCTCCACGGTGCCTAATGTTTTTTAAATACTGTGTGGTAATTACACAAAAAAGGTAAATCAAATGAACCTGTCAGATTCCAAATAAAGATGCTGAATACCAGAGAGTATGGTTCTCATTTTTTTCTGTAATTTTTTTTTTTTTTAAATCTTTCTTACAATATTGCTGAGTACCATTCCACCTTGTTTTATGTTCTATTTCAAGCAAGTATTCCTGTTAAAAGTTGAACCAGATCTGTTACAGACTTCAGGACAGGTATAATCTCCAGGCAATGAAATATCGGTGTGTTGCTGAGTACAACATAAAAAGCCGATGTCTGCATTAGCAATCAGTGCAATGAAACATGAATGAATCAACAACTAAAACAACTGGGGTTAGTGAGGACCCGATGTACACACTGAAAGCACTGCAGGAGTTTTTACTTCTGACCAGCTTCCATCTTGCCCTGTGGACTGAATGTCCATCAGCTGCTGGATTACATCGGCTTCTGGCGTACATCTTTTAATTTTAATTTAATTTTAAATAAGTTTAGTTTTACCTGAAAGGAGTCTAGTTTGCATGCTCTGAGAACCTTACATTACACAAGACAAAGCATTGTAATGTGACAATCAGTAGATTCATTTCAAAACCACACTCCTGATCTCATTTAAAGTACTAAAATAAATGCACTGAAAGCTACAGTGGTCATCAAAAGAACACACTGGGACATGCAGCTATCCAGTTTTCATCTTATACCTGAATATGAGGCTTGGTTCAGCTCACTCTTTCCTGGAAATTAGGTTTATCCTTCAGACTTACAGTAATTCAGCTTTCAGGTGAGCAAATTCCACAAAGCCCCCTGCATATAATCCTTGTTAGGGAAAGTCAAATTCATGGTTTTAAACTGACAATAGTGTATAGCAATTTTAAGCAAACACTTTTATTTCTGAACTTATGAACCTCATCTACAGCTTAAACAGAAGAAATCATCCTTTAAGTGGCTTCAACAAACAGGACTTCTGTAACTTGAACTCAGTTATTAAGCAGTCACGTCCCTGAACTTAGGCCAATTACTGCCCACAAATCATGTTTGTGAAACAGACAGTAAGAGTTAATACGTAACCCAAATTCACTAGGCTGTACAAGCTATTGATTTAATGCAAAACAATGTTAAATAAACACTTATTTTGCAATTAATTCACACTCCTTTATTCTAACAAAGGGATTCTTGGGGAAAAAAAAAAAAGGAGAATCCTAGCACTACCTCTGGACATCCAAAAGGATTCATTCTTCTTTCTCTGAGCAACACAGCTCACCTGAAAAGACAGTGAAACTACTCCATAATTAATTACTCCAAAATGCTGACAGTTTTCAACACAGTAATGGGGACCAATAGTAGTAGTAATAGTAACTATTTCAGCAGCCCAGAGATTAGAAATATTTATCAATACTTGTATTGTGTTGTATGCAGTTTCATCACTTGCACATTTTAGGGAAAACTTCCTGAACCTAAGTTTTCTAATATAAAGAATATTAAAAAAACCAACAAAACCCAACAAGAGTAACATTTGCTTACCATGAAATGAGGTTGTGTTAAAATACGCTTTAGCTCCTTTGCATCATTGTTCTCTGGGTAACATGAAATTTCTTCCAATACCTGCAAAACAATCAGGAGAAATGCCCATGGTAAGTTTATTTCAAATAAAGCTGTTAGTCAAATGAACAAAAACACTCACTGGTCAGTCCAAATATCTCCAAATGATTACACAAAATAACATTTTTGACAGGAAAGGGCTTAGGAGGATGTGCCCCCCTCCCCTGGAGAATAAAACCTCTCATTTCAATTTTCTTCCTGAGAGAGATTAAAGCAGAAACTTGAAGGAATCAGTTGCTGCTCTTTCAATTGACAGTATTCCTCCAACAGCTAAATATATGGAGACAGAAATAAAGTGCGAACTTACAGGTGACACACATCACCACCACCAATTGCTACTTTCACACATGGTCTCAGTTTATTAAAACAATCAGTTTAAAAGCAAAATTAAGGTGACAATCAGGAGATTAATTTCAAAACCACACTCCTGATCTGATTTAAAGTACTAAAATAAATGCACTGAAAGCTACAGTGGTCATCAAAAGAACACATAAAACCTTCCCTCCACAAATTAAATTGTTAAAAACCATGAAGTGTAGGTGGTCCATCTGGTACCCCATATCCAAGCTCCAGATATTTTAAAATCTGAGCCATACTTCAGCTTATCATTGGGGGAAGGAGGAGGCAGTAAAGAAGCTTTAACTCATTTGCCTGCAACCTGATACTTACACCTTTATTTTCAGATGCAACTACATGGATAATGAAAGCAGAGTGTTTTGCTTCTGGAAGCACCTCCCAGGATTAAGTGCCAGAAAATTTTTCAGAATAGGACTTCAGGGTGTCTGTCAGCGTGACTCCAATTATTACACAGTGTTTTAAAGTCTTCCTGTTAATTCTATTTTAATAGCACTATAAAGAGTGTTTTCCTATGACGCTACCCCCAACAACTGTAGTTATTTTTACTCATAATATGTAACTATTTTATTTTTTACTACTTGCAACAAATAAAAAAATAAAATACTATTTGTCAGTTATAAGAATTAAGAACATCTGTGTCTGTCTATCTTTGGTCTCAGTGGGCCAACTTCATCGCATTTCTAGAAATATCTTCTCATTGCTCTTCTTAGAAATATCTATGATAAACTTGTTTTTTCAATTTAAAAAGCTGATACCAAGAAATCTATCATTTTTGTGACTAAGTCATATAAATATCAAACTTCTGCTGCAGATAAATAAACTGAACATGGAAGATACTTCATTTACCCAACAGGAGTATTCCTTTTAATACCGCTGTTGTTGCAGCAAAGGTTAAATGATGAAACTGATTAATATATATAATCCTTATAGACATAATGGAATTCCGCAAGTTTATGCAACTTGTTATGTAACTTAAGTAAGCAATGGCAGAATTCCAGAAATAAGTCAGATTATGAGCCAGAATAGATATTGGTAACTTAATGAAGAGAAAAATGTTCCACTTAAAATACAATCAGACTTTCAATGTAAAAAATATATTTTAAAGCCATTACCTCTTTGGCTCTTTGTACAGCATCACTTGGAGGATTCCTGATTTGTGGTGAAGATTTTGTGTTTATTTTGTCATAAAGCTGAAATAACAAGAAAACAAATTACTGAAATCACATGCTACTTTATATAAAGTAATAATGAGCGCTACCAATAGTCTGCTTATGTTACCATGATTAAGATGATTGTTAAACCGCAAGACTCACAGATGTTTTGTATACAAAATCTAGCAGCCTAGGGTTTTGGCTTTTCAGTTTTAAACATTTCCTGATTTGAAGAGTTCCATAGATTCAGAGTTCAGAGGATGACATGGGAAAGTTCAAGGGGTTAAGGGATTCTGCAAACCTCCCATGCTCCTTCCAGAGATTTACAGAAACTATATTATTCTACTAGAAGTAATCCTATGAATCTTGAATAAATGCTGGAAACCTTACATTCTGCTATAAAATCAAATTAGTCTGCATATCCCACTTTTCTCAATAAATCATCAAACATTTCAAACAGTAATGTAAATAAACCTCAGAACACAGAAAAATGCTCTTGAAGACAGAAAGCCACAAAAGCCAAAGTCTTTGAAGAGAATAACAAACCTTTCCCATGAAGAGTGCTCATAAAAAAAGACTATCCTTATTACCTAGGATTTTCTATTGGACAGAAAAATGCCAATGTATTTAAATAGGAAATCATAAACCTTCCAGGTTAATTATTTAAAAAAAAGTTAAAAAATCCTTCAACTGTGCAAAACACAAAGGGAGAAAGATCTATCTTCAGTTTTAAATTAGAGATAGATATTACAGGTTCTCTTTCATATAAACCTAACAGCTTGTGGATGTTTTAAAGGAATAAATGTACACCGAAGAACAAACAGTACAGGATAAGTACTATTTTCAAATAAAAAAACCTTTCGGCTTACTTTTCAAACAATATAAAGATGGTCATGCCTGTAATTATTTCCTATTTATGTTAGACTACTTATTTGAAATACAAGACAGAAAAAAATTAAATAACTATTTTCAGGATATTGGAGAAATTTTTATCACACAGAGTGGTGAAACACTGCAACAAGTTGCCCAAGTAAGTTGTAGAACGTCTCAACTTTGGAAATACTCAAAATTCAAATGGAATTCAAAATAGTGTATGTAAACAAACATTCAAAATACACAAGGAACTCTTGACACCTTCAGCAAATCCTAACACTGTAAAGGATGAGTTGATAAGAATCCTGTATTTAGGCTGCTCAGCAAGGAGTTCTCATGAGCTGCCTCTGAGAAGCTTACAGCTCTAATGTTTGGCTGAGGATGGCCTCGGATGTTTGAAAAAGGGAATCTTATCAAGCTACAGAAGTGCCCTCTTCTCTTTCTCACACGCAACACCATTTAGTTTTAGAAGAGATATAAATTGCCATAAATGCAATGCAACATCATCATGATTTTGCTCATGTTCCTTAACAATCTAATGCACATGTTGAACATTTCAAGTCCACATGCAAATAAATACAAAAAGAGGAAATTGTCATTTCTAAAAATCATTGCCTGCAGGAGAGTTATACTACTACCCTGTGGAAAGAAAAGTCAAGCTAAATCTGTTTCTTCCACATCCAACAACTGCACCACGTGCTGCCAAAACACTGCTATACTCAACAGTTTTAACCAGTCTTGACCACTGCTGAAGTTTTAAAAATAAAAGCTTTCTGCTAGCTTTTAGTTCAGCAGACACTTTAGTTGCATACACAATTACTTAGTTTTACTTTTTCTTAAATAAGTAAACAAAACCTGCCCAAACTCTAGGAACTCCAAATTATTAATATCACATTTATACACCTGTTAAGAAACTGCATCAAGCACTCTGTAGTGCAATAGGGGCATGATTGAAAATGCATGATACCCAACATGGATATTATTGAATGTATTTTTCTAAAATAGTCACACACATATCCTGTTTTAAGATTAATGAAATTACAGAAAAGTTAGCATGAATGTATTTTTATTAGTTATTTCTAGCAATTGTTTAAAAGCCAAGTTGCTGAAGTTGCTGATTTCACTCAAGTTACTAAGTTATTGTAATCCAAAACAACCGGCAGTTTACAGAAACAATTTTTTCTCACTGCCATGGGAGAGGATAAGTTATCTTCTGAGACTAGGAAGGAGGCAAAAAGGAAAGTAGGAAGCAAAGCGCCTCTAAGAATATTTAGGAAAAAAAAAAACCAAGGCAAAGCTCAGACTAAACAAGGATGCATTTATTTTTCCATAGCGCCTTCATGCTGAGGCATGGCACTTAAATTTCATCTTCCAGGACTGCTACTTACTGAGATTTGCTTCCAAGGCACCAAACCATCACGAGGGTCTCTGACAGTACTTAAAAGAAAAACCTTCATATCTGCACTAAGGCTTAAAGCCTATATATTATGCAAGCCACAGGATCCACTCATTGTTTCTGGAAGTAGAAGACAGCCTCGACTACAGAAAAGATGTATTTTTGGTAGCTTCACTAGCATGAGCAGATCTCTTCTAGAGAATTTTCTTGGGTACTCTATCTCCAAAGCTCATTGGAAAGCACTAATTGCAAGGTCTAATGGAAACACTATGCAAACAGCTTACACTGCATTACATTTTTACCATGAGTATTATGTGTTTTTCTCTAAAATTCTATCCAATCTTAACTCTAAAAAGCAAGAAGCAAACAAAACCTACAATAAATCCAAAAAGAAACTTGAACCTTTCCAATTTCAAATGCATTTTAAAATGGTAAATTCCTAACTAAAACCAGGGACATTTCATGAAGGTATTCTGATTTAAGAACAAAAGAAATACACTTTTTCATCATAACTTTAACCTCTGCATGCAAGGAAAAAGAAAAGTGTATTTTCTGCCCAAATAAAAGACCATACATCTAAGAATACAAATAATACTCACAAGAGGAGGCAGAGGGAAGGAGGGACCTCGGGCAGTCAGAAAGCATAAAGTCAGCTATTTATGAGTTTATCCCAGGGAAGACTACAGCCAAATGCCATACCATAATGAGAATATCAACTAAGAAATAAGACTGCTGTATGTGTTTGTGGCGTGCCCACAATAGATCACTGCTCAGCTCTACACTCAAAATATAAGAATGACAAAATACAAGATGTCAAGAGGCAGAGATGGCTCAGAAAAAGCTTTCCAAAAAGTTAAATAATCTCTCCCCCGGTATATTATCAAACACTTAAAGAAGACAGAAGTTTGATAATATAAGGGAGATCAGTTTAAATGACAAAACTATCATATGATAAGTGTAAAATGAAGTAGCTGGGACAAATTCAGAGTAGAATTAAAGCGCAAATATCAACATTGCAGGTAATCAAGGATGTCACTGATGTACCTCTCTTGAGAATTTTTAAAAAATCAAACCCAGACATTTTTGAAATGGTATACTCTCACTCAAGTTAGTTTATGGAATTTTTAAGCTTACAAGGGGACCAGGCTTCTCCTAGCCACACATTCCATAAACAACAGATTAAGCTTTAAAATGTCAGTCTAAAGAATTTATTTCACAATTTACTGAAAAATGATATCTATGTCAATAAAACTGGTGTTTTATTAATTATCCTAAAGGACGCCAATAGCAGTAATGAAAGATTTATTTTTGTATGTGAAGTTATCAATGGTCAAAGATTTCCACATGACAAAATCCAGATGACAAAGAAAAATGTAGTTTATCAATTCCTGTACAATATTTTTTTGAAGCACATTAGATGGTCAGCTAGTTGTTACTATCTCTGTGCTCTGAATTACTTTTGAAACAGGAGCTAACTGTGGCTTTCATCATGTCACGGTTTTTTTGGTCTTTTTACAGATGGGTCACAAATTCTTAGGTTTTAATTGTGGTTCTTGAAATGATGGCGAACACTGTCTTGACCTAAAACTATTTAAAATCCATTTTTAACAACAAAACAGCTTTACTTATTAGTAACATCTGATGTTAGCAACAGAAGAATTTCTTAGTGGAAACAATCAGTATTGTTACTGAACTGTCTCAATGTCTATTTTCACATCTCATCTGGAAACAACCTTTTCTTCAGGTCATGTAATTTCTCTCTGGTATAATGCATTATAACACTAAATTATTTTGGAGAGTAGTGGCACAAATTACAATACACAAGACAAATGCAATTATTACACACTGAAGGCAGTAAAATGACAAGACTGTTTTCAAATCTATAAATCAATAGCAAAACCCCATGAACCATTTATCTTGTTCAGCTTCACATGTCGTTATGTATTTCTAATGTACCCTTAGGAGAAAGGAAAGTAATATTATGTATAAGATTGTATCAGAAGTACTAGTTCTACGTTATCTACTTATGCAGTCAATGCAAAAATAAGAGCATACAACCAAAATATGTATCTATAAAAACATACAAAGTAATAAGTAAACCCAGAAACAAAGGAAGTGTCTTAGTACTTGCTTTATATTTCAATTTTTTCAATATACCATTTCAACAACGCTTTCACAGAATTTTTTTGGACATTAAAAAGAAGTCTGGTTCTAAACTGTCTCATGTTTGGTATGTACTTATATAAACAGAAGGACAAATCCAGGATATTATTTTGTATCCAATTTTAGTACTTGTGTGTTCAGTCTGGACAGAATTGTTTAGTATTATGTTATTAAGTCTGTTTCAAAAAACACATTAACTCTAACAATAATTAGTCTTTAGTGGTTACAGAAGATGATTAGCAGCTTTCTGCCAGAACATAGCAGAAGCTAGTAAGAGAAGCAAAGCTTATACTATGCATTAATGCACCAGAACTGGCAAAGCAGTCCTATCTTCTTTGCAATCTTTGAAAAATGTTTTGCAATACTTTTCAAATGTTTTTGCACTTAAACAATAACTATAGTAGAAGCAATTCAGAAGAAGGAATTTAAAGGTCCATAATTTGTCTTCGAAAGTATCTGAATTTAGAGGTTTCATTTAGACACATTAAAAAGAACATTTGTTCCCTGGGATATAAGAATCCATAATCCAACACACCCTTACACAAATGTTTCACAAAACATTTAAGAAAACTCTGAATGAAACCTGTTTGCACATATTATAGATTAAAGTAAACATTAATGACAATTACAGCCAGGCTTTATATACTCCTGTGGTACAGAACACAGTACTATATGAGTTATCTACACAATTTTAATCACGGAAAACCAGCCTGTTTACAAGGCTGTTGTCTTTCAGCAGTCCTGGAACCCTAAGTGCTTCAGGGACCATACCAAAGGTGGTTTCTTGTGGAACAGAATGAACTGGTTCATTCTTCACTGTCCTCAACAGAATGCTTTTCTATGTAACACCAAAAGGCTTTCAAGCAGGGTAAAATCTGTATGTGCCCTAGTCATAGGCTTTCTTTTTGCTGGGATGCTCTATTTTCAAGCAAATAAGTCTGCCCCCACATCCCAGTAGCCTAATCTCCAACAATTTCACTCAGCAATAAGCATAAATATAACAATAAAAAATTTCTAATAGTTAAAAACCCCAACATCTATAAAACGCCACAGCAATTTTAACCTTTGGTCTTTCCAGACTTTGAATACTTTGCATCTCAGTCTCACTCTTCAGCAATAATTCTTTTGCATTTGCCACACAGAAAATAAAAACTAAGAGCTTGCTCTAGAAAAGCTTAACAATCACAACTGATATATTAATAAAACTTGATATAACAAAATAAATCAACATTATTGCTAATTAACAGAATAGTACTGCTTTTTAAAAAGGCATGTTTTACTTCAAATTTTGCATGCTAGAACACAAATGCTATGAAAAGCATACCCACAAGTCAAGTAGCGTCACTACCAGTTCACCAGTTTTTGTAGGAGTCGAGACTTTTTGTCTTCTGCCTGTATAAAGGGAACTTGTTTCTTCTGATATTTAACAGCAGACAGCCCAAACTCTAATCCACAATCAGGCAGGCAAGACAAAACAACAAACTCTTCTCTTCAGACTAGTTCTTCAGATATGGAGAAATTCCTTTTAAGCATTTCCTGTAAGAGCAGTCAGAATACTGTCCAAACACACAACCCCCAATCAATGTCACACTGAAAAATTTAGATACATCACAACTAGCAGAAATTTAGCCTTACTGTCTGGTCTAATCTTGAATGTAATTAAAGCTAGATCACACAGTGAAATCAGTAAATATGTATCCAAAATCTGGAAGTTTCTGTGATGCAAACGAGAAGCTTCTGTTATAACAAGACCCACTGAAACTGCTAGAGCATAAAACCCCATGATATTTCCAAGACAAATACACATCTTGTGAGGATTCAGTTATAAATCAGACAGACAGATACAGGGTTGCCAACCTCAAATATGAAGTCCCCAAATGGAAACATCTAAAAGTAATCATTAGAACATGTCCTTATATATTTGACTTTTGCCTTCTAAGCAATATAACCATATGCAACATAGTGATATTAGAGGACTGTCTTTCATCATTTTAAGGTTTTTATACCATCTAAAAATTCTCAGGTAGAGGTGCTGCCCCTTGCACAGCAACATTTCCCAACAAACAGGCTTGTTGCTCTGTTACCTTTCACAGCTCGCTATCGTGGTACTTCATTTACATCAGAGGTTTCACGTGCTGCAAGTCTGAAAGAAATCCATGACCTACTGAATAAAATAATATTCACGAACAGGAACATCAAAGAGGTGCTAAAATTAAAGAGCCAATTAGATAATTGATAGATCACTTCATTTTTTCTTCTGCAGTTCTGTTTCACATCTCCTTTTCTATGTAAAACATTATAACCTTCCCATGGGTGCCTCCTTCCTTGGGACTCTACGCTCTCAAGGAAACGCATCCCTGAAGGTATCAGTTCCTACTGGAAAACATATCGAGTAACAAGGTCACAGTCAGCAAGGCCTTTATCTTCAACTTTGCTTAAAGACAGTTTGTTCTTTTAAACCCTGTTTTTCACTGTTAAGGACTGTGCCTGAAGCTCACTGTTACCATTTCAGCATCAGTGACTTAATATTAATTTCCCAGCATAAATCTACAGCACACGTTACAGTGCCGTTCCATATGAAAGTCTGAAGCATATTTAAGACTCTACTTTGTGACCTCTAGAGCATTACAGGTTACAGCCCTCCACAGCTTCAAACTTTTTTCTGTGTGACACCCTTACTGTAAAATAGGAGTACGATCAGCCTTTGCATTCAAGTTCCTTACACAGTGAAATGCTGTGCAATTAAACAGTGAACAAAACTACTTCAATTGAAGGTTTCAGGAAGTAGTTTATTGGCTAACATGAATGTTCCCTGTATTCATGGAACCAGACAGTCTGAAGCCGTACATTAATTCTGCCTGAACGTGTGTTTGCTTCTGCCATGCCACAGAACTGACAGCTGCCATCACTGCTGCTTGTTACTTCAGCCACTCAGACTTCCGGTAACCCTGACAGAGGTTATGTTAATTTGAAATACTCAGTTTCTTTCTACATATTTACATTCATGCAACACATACTTTAATTAAAAAAAATTTCTTATAGTAGGAAAGCGAGCCCCAAATTTCACTTGAATTTTGATTATTTATGTGATAGAACTGAAATACACAAATTCTTTTAATTGTTAAAGGAACTTTTATCTGCAAAACATAGGCCAACTGTAATTTGCTTTTAAAAGTCATCTGTATTCTTACATATTCATAATGTGTTCCTTGTAGAACAGTTACACTTGCTGCTACCTGTGTCAGAAATGAACATAAAACCAAATTTTCTTACGGCTTTACCTACAACAACAGGTAAGAAAAAAATGATGCCAGGTCAACTCAACCAACCCTGTGGAATTCCAACTTCTACTCCAAGCTGCTTCATTTTTTAGGACCATTTCATATTTGGGTTTCTTCACTTGTTTTATTTTAAATCAAGAACTTAACTTTTGAAGGGAAGAAGAGAGGAGAGGAAACCCAACCAAACCGGGCAAAACATTTTTTCTCTGTGATTAGTTCAATTCCCACTGCACGCAATTGGCAAACAGTTGTCTTCTAGAGAGTAAGAATGACAAATTTCATTGTATTACATACACAAAATCTGAAATTCTCACCATGCAAAACTGACATATCAATGAAGCTACATGCCAACTGGAAAATGCTTAATAAATGTTAGCAGGCTAATGATCACATTTCTGATGTGCACAGCGGATGCTACATCTTTCTTAGTGGTCAATGCCTTACTACTGGAGAAGGTGGAAACATATTAACTGATCTACTTTGAGAACTGCTAGAATAAAATTCCTTCACCGTTCAGAGTGCTATACATGACAATAAACACTGCCTGTCAGATGTGGCTTTCCCTTCTTTTATGTAGCTAAATGTTGTGAAATATGTTGTATCTATTTTTTTATCAAAACTTTAAAAAGTGAAAATGTACCCAAGTTTAAATTGTCTCAATAGGTTGCAATACTGCAGTGAAGCTGCAGGCAGTCATGAACTGTGGGGAAATCACACAAAGTTCAAACTAAGACTATACAAATCTATGCAGCTTCATACACTAAATCCACCATGCTTACATATGTGAGTGTAACCATTTTTTACCTGTAGTTCTTATACTGCTGGTTTGGACAAGCAGAAATTTTAGCTTTTGAAATTATAAAGGAAGTAACTCTCCTTACGCATATTACATGGCACGTTGCTTTTTACAGTCTCCACAGAACATTAAATATTTACACAGTTTGTTCTAAATGACTTTGATCTAATTTTATTCCTTAAACTGATATAGTTAAAAGTAGATTCAAAGACACATGCTTATACTGGTTCAGACCACATGATGAAGTGCCAAGATGTTCAGTAATATCTGACTTGTATGTTCTAATTCTTTGCAAAGGGCTAACTTTTTACCTTCAGGATAGATGAGCTATGAACTAATTTTAGAACACATTTCTTTTTAGCAGAAACTACCATATGCTAAGCACTTACTCTGTAAATTCAAAGCCTTCATACTTAGTGGTAAAAGAGCTGAGGAAAGGACTACATTCTTACAAAATAAACTGCAGAGTGAGTGCAGTTTTTTTTTTTTTTTCACAAAACTCTCCTTTTAAATTGTGCCTCTCAATTTGCTTCATATTTACCAAGAAGGGTTTTGTTTTTTTTTTTTTTTTTTTTTAAATTGTGTCACAGAAGTACTGATAATAAACACTTATGCCATTCCTCAAAATCACACATGACGTTATTTCCTTCTGTTTAATCTCAGGTGCCCCTAAATGCCTCCTTCATGTATAATGAATGCAGACTCCATTATCTGACAGCATTATATCTCACTATAAAGTAGGACCCTAACCTAGCAATTTGTCTCATATTTTAAGAAAACCCCATATTAATACTCATCATAAAAATTCTATTGACTGTAGAAGGTGCAGTTCTCAACAAGTGATAGCAGATGCTAAAAGATATGCTAAACAGTACATCTACATAGCCTGCCAAAGAGGAAGAGGTTGAAATTTAGCAATATTCTACATCATATGCGACACATGTAGGTAAACATCGCTTCTCACAAATTGGAAAGTGTGGTAAGCAAAGCCTGGGATTTAATAATCTTAAATAAATATATGCTACACTTTAAAACCATAGTGACAAAACAAAAACAGTTTAGATTTAAGTAGACTGCCTCAGATGTTTTCCCACCTCCTGAAAGGTGGTGAGAACTCAATTTCTGCATGCCACCCTCCAGTCACTACACACACTACAAGATATCCTCAGTATGCCATCTGATCAGGAACCCTCTGCCACAAGTCCCTCCAGATTTTTTTCTTTTTTTTTTTTTTTTTTTTTTTGGGGGGGGGGGGGGGGGGGGGGGGGGGT